>JANHFX010010425.1:0-17996 GCA_027560015.1 Chloroceryle amazona
GGGAGGGAGGAGCGCGGGGTGCTTTGGACGCGAGGGATGCTCGTCTGCGGGTGGTCGCTGTTGGTACGAGTAAGGGATGGCTCGGTCGTTCCGGCGTCAGGGACTTGGCGGGAGAGAAAGGAGACGGTGCCGGCGAAGAACAGGGGAAGGGGACGGGCCGCTCCCGCCCCCAGCAGTAGCTGTACCGCGTCCAGGGACATTTTGGGAGGAGGGTCACCCGGCTAAATTAACGTGTAAACAGCCTGCAGAGAAGCGCAGAAACGGCTCTGCGTGCCCACGCGTGGGCAGACGTGTGCGTCCGTGCAGGGTTGGTAAGCAGCGCTTGCCCCTGAAGGAAGCTCACATCCGTGCGGTAAAAAAGAACATGAAGCCATTCTGCAGTGAATGGCCTCCCTTCTCTTCCCGGGGAACACGGAGAATCCAGCGGGCACACCCCAGAGCTCCGGCTGTTTTCGCTGAGGATGGGGATGCCCACTCGAGGTACCGCCCCCTCCCAAGGGCGCTGCTCGGCGAGAGCCAGCGGTTCTCTGCCCGGGGCCGGCCGCTCCACAGCCATCGCTGCTGCCCTCCTGCGCCGCTCGCCCCCGCCGCTGCCGCCCAGCCGAGCCACAGGAGAGCCGCAGGCTTTGCAAGCCGCCGTCGTTCCCCGAGAGCGACAATTGCCGCCTGCCACTGTACTAAGCATGCCAAAAAAAAAGGCACAATTTTTAATCCGAATTCTTTCAGGGTTTTATTTACATCTTTGGCCAAAGCCCCTGACAGCAAAATAGTTTGTGTGTTTTGTGAGGTGGCAGATTGTTTGGGGGGGGACGGGGGACTGCTGGCTCTTTTATCAGTATATTTAGACTCTGCCCTTATATAGCATTTGTTGATATTAGCGTGCATTGTAATAATTTTCTGATTACCTAAACTCAACGGCCTCATTAATAGCTGGGTTAATCCCCCAAACTTCTTAATAGCTAAACTGGAGAAATTTTAGAGCTAGAATCAAACTGTGTAATTTGGTCCCTTTTCCCTTGCAGGAGAGAAAACCAGAGAGCTTGCAGTGTTTGGGAGCAAATAAGGAATGCATTTCCCTTCTTTACTGAGGCTCACTTGCATACAGCTTTTTGATCTCATCTGAGTCAAAGATACTCAGCTACTGTATAGGTCTTACAGTTATTACATAGTCCATGAAGTGTAACTCCAGAATAGGGAGAAAATTTCTAAGAACTTTTTCAACAATTCTGTGTACTAGCATTTAAGCAAAATGCATTAGCTGGTCTGTAATCCATGTTTATTGTGAGTGTCGTAAAATGGGTACTTACTGAAGGATATAAACTGATTGCAGCAGGCCAGCAAACGATTTTGCCTCTAGTCTGCCAAAGGAGCTTTGTGTGCTTAGTCTTTCTTTGTCTCCTTTTTCCTAGCATTTAGGATACTCCCACTTCAATGGTACCTCACTAACAGCCTGATAAAGATGATCCTATTATTTGTCTTTAAGGTGTGCAGTCACATGGAACTAAAAGCTCCGGTCCAGTACAAGACTGAAGAAGGGTGATCCTTATAGGTCCCTGGTTTTGGGCCTGGGATTACTCAATATGAATTTGGCACCTAAACTGCAAGTATGGGTAACAGGTGAGGTGCTTGGAGATGGCCATCAGAACTGCTTTAAGTGGGAAGGAACCTGAAAGTTACCTGATAAACACTGTGAAGCACAGGTACCAATTGCCAGCTCACATACCCTGCAGCATGCTCAGACAAAACCAGGACTCTGCAGCAAGGTCTTAAATTCATCCCCCTGAATGCCGGTGATAAAATCACACATTTATTTTCAAAGTAACTAGAGGGAATGGTGGTTTCCTGTAGCATCTCCCTACTTGCCTGGAAAATGGGAGAGCTGATGAAGAATGCCCAGGCTGCCCCTTAGAGGCTGGGGACACTGCTGAGCCTGTCCTGCTGTTGAAAAAGGCAGCTGAAGGTTCAGAGACGAGGAATGCATGGGAAAAGGTTTTGTAGTTCAGACTTCAGACTCTGAACACCACTGATGAAAACACTTAGCAAGGGATGGGAGGGTTGTGGGGGTTTCAGTCCCAAGTGTCTATATGTGTCTGTCATTTGATGCCTTACTCAATGCATAGTCGTTATTAAATCTGGGACCAAATGCTTGTCCTTAATTTTTCCAGTCTTTAATTTTATTTTAAAAGAAACAGGATTGTGTCTGTGGTGCCTTCTGCTTAATAAAATGCTGTCGGTGTGTGCTGGTGTTCACTGAGCATGCCTGTCAGCTTAGGTCCCCCAGGGAATGTAAGCAGCAGGAGCTTTGTTTGTAAATCTCCGAAGGGTGGTAGGCTCTGAGAAACACGGCTTAGCCAAGATGCTTGCTTATCTGGGCATGCACAGCACTAGAATATTAGGCTGGCAAGTATAAAAATAAAATGGTTTCTATGTGGTTGTGATTCTTTTGGGTGTTGGTATATAAATTCCATCAAAATTGTACAGTAGTCTGTTCAATTCACAAAATGTTCAGAGACAGTTTTCATACCAGACAGTCCTTGCACTTACATTTTCTTGCCAGCATTTGTATTTCCTTTTCTTTGTTCCCTTATGCAGTTTCTTATGCGGGTGTGTGAACTATGTGATAGGCTCCACCTGCCATATGGAGCAAAAGTCTTGAATTTATCTGTCTTCTCTATTCAATCTCAGCTGAAAAACCAAATTTGCTGCTCGCCTGACTTCTTCTGAGACAGTGCTGCTTCTCTAATCAGCTTTCTAACAACATCACTTTTATAAAAGGGGTGGGGATACAGTTTGCCTCAGAGGTAACAGGCAAAAAAAGTCTGTAGGAATCTCATTCATCTGACTGTTTGCTCTGATTGCACATGAAGGGGATGAGAAGGGTGTTCATCCATGCCGGTGTGGGAGCTGCACCCCGTCCCTCAACCAGCCCTGAAGGGAGCATTGCACCAAGAAAAGCATCAGGATACTCTGCTTTGACACCGAGTGCTGAGTCCAGAGCAGACAATGATGCAAAGAAGCAGAGATCTTACTGCTATCTCATTCGGGGTCCAGTTCCAAGACATCTGTTAATTTAACATTGGCCGGGAGAACTGTCAGAACAAATGGCTTGGAAGCGAGGTGCCATATTGGGAAAAAACCTGATGCTATATAACACTGCTGGTCAAAAGAAAAAAACAAAAGTAAAAAAAAAAAAACAAACCTTCAACCCCTGACACCCTCCCTCTCTTTGCAGCTAGGACATGCTCTGTCATTGTCAATGTCTCCCATGCATGGGGTGATGAATCGCCATTTTAGGCAGGCGTTTTATGGCTCATAAATACTTGGGTGTGTCAGACTGTAATGGATCCCTTAGGAATGACAGTACTATTTGGACAGTGGCTGAACACATCCCTCTGAATTCCCATCCCTTCAGCATAGAAAATGGATTTTAATGGTCACAAACAGATGGTGTTCATGAAAGGGAGAAAAAAAAAATCAGATTATAGCCCATGTCAGACAGGGTGGAGAAAATAATCTGCTATATTTAAAGCTTTATTTCATTAGAAACAAGAACATAGCTTCCAGCAGCTCTGGTACAATAAAAAAATCTCACTATTATTACAAGCAGTAAGTGGATCTCAAAAGACAAAGTAGTTCAGGTCAAGCCAGGTAGAAGAATATAAACTCCAAGAGCAAGGTTATTCTTTTATCTTGCTTTTTGTCTTATTTGTTTTGTTCAAATCAGCAGGGTTTGATTGCCCTGATTCAGCTGTCAGTCAGAAGAAAGACTTAACCAAAAGTGTCCTGAATCCCAGGAGAATGTAATTAACAGTACCTCAACTTTGTGAGCGTTATCTAAGTACCTTTGAATTGTAATTATTTGCATTTATTAGAAAGGCAGGGAAAAGAATATTCAGTCTCGAATCACCCTGAAACAATTATTTCAAACAGGATACCTGGCTAAAAAAATCACTGATTCTAACAACTTTGGCTCAGAGGGTTGTTCAAGCCTCTGGAGAGCACATAAACACCCATTAATGCATACTTCACGTGTAATATAGTAATAAATATAAGGCCTATTATTGATTGAGGCTCAGACACACGAGACTTAAATTTTAGTGTAGACACTTAACTCTGTGAGTGTGATCTATAAAAAAAATCCATATAGTGCCTTAGATGTTTGTTTCCATTATCATCTCCAATCACTATCAGCAAATGCACCCAGAGTTCTGGGAGCAGGGACTGGAGCCAGTAACTTGCAGTTATTTGCAGTTTATGGTGGTGTATTTGCCGAGGGTACGTTCTCTATCTGATCCTTTGAATCCTACATTCCTGTCTTCGCGCGTGCCCAGTTTCCAAAAGGGTTAAATAATGTCTTTGTTCTTCCACTTTACCCAACAGAGTGCACAGAGTATGTCTCCCAAGTGCTGGGTGCTCTTCTGAATGCCATTACCTTGATGGTGCATGGGAAGCTTAAAGGTGAATGGCAGCAGCTCCTCCTCGAGCCATGTTTTAAGAAGGGAGAATATGCCTATGTAAAGGGATAACAGGTATCCAAGGGTATTTGTAGACTTTGTGCGAGGAATCTTTCTTCTGCACTGGCATCTCTCACAGGATGGCAGAAAAATTCACAACCTTCTTTTCACTCTTCGTTCCTAAGTGTGATGTATCATAAAACTAAATTTCTAAGTGCTTAACACTGTGTAGGGATTTTAGACTGTGTCATCCCTTCCTAGCATCCAGTGCCTAAACCCTCCTATATTTCCAGCCTGGTGTGTGTTGATCTTTGGAGTCAAAAGGGAGGTAAAATATTTTTGCCTACTCTGATGGACAAATCTTCCAGTAAAGATCTTGCAGGGCTTGAAATCAAAGGAGATCTGAGATGGGACCTTGGATTGCCAGATTAGTGGGAGTGGGCTTGCTACCCTTGTGTGCTGCTGCAGTGCCCTGTGAACGGCTTGACTGGGAAGTGATTAGGTTCTCATCCCTGATTGTGTCATCTATGAGAATTGCAGGCCATTTCCTTGATATAAGAGTTCAAATCAGAGGAAGGGTGTGATTGAACTTCTGAAGTGATTGATTTAGCCGGTTGCTGTGGTGCTGGCTGGTAGCCAGCAACACTGGGAAGCTGCAGTGGGCAGTCTGAAAGTACAGGAAGTGCAAGGACGTGGGGGAAGCAGATAATGGGCAAATAAATCGAATGACATATGTGAAAATGAAAGAAGAAATTAATGTTCTGAAGACACAGTGTTCTTTGCCGTAATATTTTACACGAATCTTCTTGTAGGGTGGATAATGGCTTGAAGGGGAAAATTACCTTTCAGATTCAAAACAAAAAGTGCAAAAGATTCTTTGTAAAATGATCGAGGGATCTCTGTGCTCTCTAAAAGAGCACAAAGATTTAGCCTCTAACTGCCTCTGCAGGGAGGTGTAAGAAGCAACTGGAACCACGGGGCTGTCGAGTTTGTACCAGAGGGTCTTAATTTCTTTACAGGGCTTTTTATGAGACTTGCAATAGACAAAGACCCAATATTCGTCTCTCTGGCCCCGAACCAAGCATGTTATAGTTGATTCTTCATCTTACTAACCTCCTTTGAGCTCCACCGGGAGCCAGTTACAGACATTTGCACTGTGCATGGAATGTGAGTATCAGTGTATTGAATCAGCACTAGCTTACAGTGTTGCCAGCTCCTATTTTTATGAAGAAATAATCACAATGACTGAAATATTCCTTAAAGCCTGTGATTCTGGGTCTGTGTGACTATGAGTATGTCAAAATTCCTTAAAGAAGGAAAGAAAAGAAAGAAAAAGAAGTCAAAAATATGAACCAAATTCAAAAAAGAAGACTGAACAATATCAAATTGAACATGCTTTTTAAAGCTTGTGATTTTTGTGGCATGGCCAATCACTTTTCAATGCTAGGGTTGGGCAAAAGTGGAAAAATTACAGAAAAGTGTGGACAACATTTCTTGCAGATCTTTCTAAGGGAAGAAAGAACCGAGGAACAAAGGGGACATGAGATGGTCTTTGTTTCTCTCTCAGTTGGTGAATATGCCTGTCATTGTGTGAAACAGAAGGCAGCAGTGTATGCCTGGTGGCTCTCAGAGCTTCAGGCCATTTTGACAATTATTGAATGGCCATGGATGGAGCCTGGGAGAACAGTCCGTGTTGGGTAATAACTATGATGCTGGTCTGTCTGATCTGGGCAGCTGTCCCTTCCATGCTGCATGGAGACAGCCGACTCATTTCACTGAGCACCCCTCTGATGGTAATAACTTCTAGTCCCAGCTAGCTGAAAATGGATGGAAAGTGGTGACCTGGAGGTGAAAGGTGCCATAGCCCATTCCAGCACCCTGAGTCACTGGTGCTCTCCTTACAATGAGCCTTCTGTGCCGTGTTGAGGGATGCTTTTGCTTTGCTGCTTTCCAGCACTCCCTGTGAGCTGTGGTTAAAACAAATGAACTGCTTTCTTCAAACTCTTCCCCTATGGCCCCTTGTTTATTTTAAAGGGCATTGTAGCACACAATGTGTAGCCTAGGACTGGATTGCTAATTACAAGTATCATCTTGCTTTGGCATCTCTCACCCCAAAAAGTGATCCCAGAGACTGTAAAATCCATACCAGCATGTGTGTTGTGGCCTACCAGACATGAGTGAACATAGGCTGTCAGTTCAATGCAGATTATTTCTGTTTCACGTTTTGTTCCGTTTTTACAGTAACGTGGGTCAGTAGTTCCTGGGAGTTGATAGTATTTCAGTCAAGGAAGTGACTTGTATACACGTAAAAGAGCTACTGTTTGTAACGTGTTGATCTGGACTGTAAGGTTTGTAATGTTTGGAATGTCCTGGAGACTACACAATTTAACACTGCCCACATATAAAATGGAGCAGAGAAGCTTGTCTATTTAACTGACAGTACTCTAGCTGAGGTCAATAGCAACAGTGTACTGATGACTGAGGTGTTTGCATGCATATGGAAATGTAGATCATTATTTCTGCAAGCACCACTCAACTCTACTGTTGTGCAGCTCTCCATCTTATGTAGGGTACCACATCTTAGACAGACACAGTATGTATGTCAGGATAGGACAGACCTATTGTGAGAAATCTACATCATGCAAGCCTCATTGAGAACACAGTATTAGCTGAAACTCCTTCCTTCACCACCCCAAAACCATGAAAACTCTGTTAATTAAAGTGAGAAGAATCAGGAAGGACTGCATGGAACTCCCTTCTATCTCCCCTCAGCTGTGCTTTGCATTCTGTTCTGCATGTTGCTAGAAGTACAATGCTGAAGCACTAATCCTTGTGCATATTTGCTCTGACTGGTTAAAACAATGCCTCGCTACTATTTATTTTTGTGAAATGAATGTAGGCCTCTGCAGGGACCTCGTGCCTCAGTGTTTTGCAGAAAGGTCAAGATTCTATTCATAAGACTTCCAAAGTGTTATTGTTAAAACATCTCTTTGCTATGTCACTGTTTTCCCTTTCCTCTCCTCCTTCAAAATAATACATTGTCATCAGTGACTTATAACACTCTCCTTCTAAGCACAGTGTATCCACTTCTCCTTGATATTTTCCCAAGCTTCCTTCCTATTTAAACAAAGAATTCTTTTAGTCAGTTGGGACCCAAATATTGGTAGCCTTGCTATCATGAAGAGAAAATCACTCTGTTTTATGCAGTGATTTAGAAGCACTATAGTTTTATTCCTGTTGTGAGCTGCAGCATCGTGATTTGTTACAAAATATTATGTTCTGATATGGGCATTTTTGCAATGTTTGCTCTGACAACACGGAGTCTCTCTATGTCTAATCTGGCCAAAACTTTAGGCTTTTAATACATTAGTCAGTTTATGAATCCTTGTAAATGGCAATTCAGGAAGAAGGGAGAAGGGGAGGAAGATGTGCTATTATAATTCAGTGATGGTGTGCAAAACTAGTCTGAGCGCTCATTACTGAATGTTGTCACTTACAACTTATGTCTTGATCTCAGACATCTTTAACTTGGCATTTATTTTTTTGCTTCGTGACATCTGAAGTCCAAAAGATCCATAAGATTATTCAAAATTACATTTTTAGTGATTTGGCCTCTCAGTTTTTACTTACCTGATCTTTACACTTGAGCCTGCTGTGTTGTCTCTAACCAAATCATGTCCTACAGTAGTCACCAGCTTCCCATCTGTGCACGCTGAGGGATGGTGAACTATAAACTTGCCTACCACATGCCAGAAATTAATCATCTGCATTGTTAACCTACTTATTTCTTCAGATTTATCTGTCTTTACAGCTTGAAACTATTGGTTCTTGTTACAGTTTCTAGTACATCAGAAAAATCTTCCTCTTGTGAGAGCATTTAATCACTGTGACCATGTTACCTCTCAGTCTCCATTTTGATAAATTGAACAGAGAAAGATCTGTAGGTGTCTTGGTAAGGCAAGGAATATTTTATATGCTTCTTATAGCACTCCTATGAAATTACTAGCACGGTTTCTGGAGGAAATAACAACTTACGTGATCAGAGTGTCTGTCCAACTCCTTCACATTCTTTTCCTCGTATTTTACTAAATCTTTGGCCAGTTTAAGTCCAAGCTGTCGGAGGGGTAACAGTCACAGAGTCATTACAGGCTGCATATTTAAACTTTTGCTACTGCAAAAGGAAAGGCAGCTAGAGCTCAGGCAACTGACTAGCCAGCACATGCCCCTGGGCTGCTCACCCACCACTGCCTAAGCTCTTCCCTCAAGGTGATAGTGAGGAAACAACAACCACCACATTAGGTGCGGAATGGGCTATTCCATTAGTGGCAGATGAATAAAGAAACAAAGGGTGCCATTTTATTGGAAACCAGCTTTCCTGAATTGTTTCATGAGCTGCAGAATTAATTCCGAACTAAAGGCAGCACTACTGTGTGGGGTGCTCCCCACCCGGAGGAGACTTTCCTGTAAGTCAGATGTAGGTGCTGCAAAATTTAAGATGCCAACTGCATCAATTATTATTTCCATACTGGGAATATATTTGCTACTTTGGGATTTTTATATCTCTATTCCTGTGAATTTGAGCTTTTTTAAATACAAGGGAACACATTTTGATTATTTGGCCAGAAATGTGGTCTGTTATGCAACACTCCACAGTGCTATCGGTAGAAGTCACGCAGGCTGAAGCATTCAAGACATTTCTCTGTCATGATATGTATCTGCCATAACACAAATGGAATAAAATACTCCAGCCAGCTCTGACAGTCAGCCACCTCTGGTAACTAATGTATTTTGTGATGACTTTTACCAATCCTACTCTGCTATGAATTATTATCCTGCCCATTGCCTTAAACAATTAGTAACACAAATTCCAATATCCTGCCCCATCACACTGAGAACCCACCAATTCTATTTCTAAATGTATAGACTCACAAGATAGGCTATCATCTCTTGGAAGAAGCAATTACAGGACAATGTGTGTCAGCTGGAAGATGAAAGGCCTCATGCTAGTTCAAAGAGTTGAGTTTCAATTCTCACAATCTGTCATGTCAGTGACTTTGGGATTAATGGCCACCTGAGATCAAGATGATTTGCTCAGAAACATTAATGATGGTACAGTACATTGTGTAAGGGTCAGGCATGTATGACTGGTGCTTGGTATTCTTGCAGCTCAGGGGAGGACCATCAGGCATCTGGGAATGGGAGAAAAAGAAAGCATGTAAAATATATTTCCTTGTAATTTTAGACAACTTACGGACCTCTAAATAGATTTCCTTTAAGCTTGCATTTTTCAAAGAAAAATTCTTTTAAGAAGTTTTGTGGTGGTATGAAATTAAACTTTTTCTTGCAGAGGGTTTGGCTGACTCAAAGATCGTTAACAGCTATTTTAATCATTAAAGGAAATGCACATATCATTGATATTATGCAAACCCAAAATGAACCATGTTTTCTGCCACAGCGGAAGGGTTCTTGACAGGTTTTATCTAACACATTATATTACACAGGTATATGTTTATATATTACAGCATATAAATATATAATAGAGATACAAAATATAGCATACAATATATAATATTAAGATAACATCTATTATTATACACTATTTATTTTTTTTTAATGACATCAGATTCCTAGCTACAGAGGCATTTTTATTTAGCATTTGAAGTCTTCCCGAGTTTGTTTTGTCTGAGTGGTTAACAGAACAGTTGCAGGGAGGTAGCCAGAGGTGGTATATTATGTGCAGTAAGCTACCGCTGTGAAAGGTGCAGTGGTATAAAACAGGGGGGAGTTACTGTGACCATAGGTAAGGGAAACTATGCAGAAACTAATAGCTTTATTTGTTCTCTGTAATAGTTCCTCAGCTGAGGTAAATTTGAATCACTCCATCACCATTAAAGAAACCAGACCAATTTCTCTGCTGACAATATTGCAGAACACAGGAGCGTGCCACATCTGTGTAGCTGTTCACTGCCCACGGTGAGCATGTGCTGCTGCAGGGAGAGCTGCTTGGAGTGGTCAAAAGCAGGGCCAGGGGGCAAGCTAAGGGTTTAGTGGTGTGGACTAGCAGAAGCCCATTTCTGGGGCTTATTCTCTTTTATTTGAGCAGTGCAAGATGCTCTAGAGGGGGCTACACGAGGAAAACAGTCACTTTTCTCCTCAAAACTTTAAGCGAGTGAAAATCTGTTTTACATCGAATAACTAGTGGTTTATCATCACTGAACTTCACAGCTCAAGGCTGAATTTGTTGAACTTCATCTTGCTACTGTGTCTCATTAGGGATTTTTTTTTGCTATATCACTTCCTTGCTGTAAATGCATATAGGCTGTAATCAAGTAATTTCTTAACTGCTAGAATGAACTTAAATAGATTATGTTTCTTCAGTCTACACCTAACAGCTGTATTTTCCTACTTTAACCTTTCTCCTCTAAGCCCTTTGCAGATTTTTAGCCTCTCTTTTTGAAGTGTGAATTCCCCCAGAGGACACCGTATTCTAGCAGTGAGCTCACTGGCGACATAGGCAGGAAAAGTACCGTCTCTTTGCCACTAAGTATTATTTCCCTATTTCTGCATCCAAAAATCTTTTACATTTTTAAATGTGAGCTGTTCTGCTCAATTAGCTGTCTTGTAGAGCCCTGAGGCAGTTCCCCATTGCGGAGGGCTGATCTCCATTCTTTCTTCCCAGCTGCCCAAGCTTTTGTTTTGAAAACAAGTTTTGCTTGACTGGGCATAGTGTACAGGGCAGACAAATTGCTCTGACTGCTCTTCTAACCTTTGTGATACCTGCATATTTTATCAGCAGTTTTGAATGTATTTTCAGATGATTAATGAAAAGTATGTTTCTGCACTTGCAGCTTCCCCACTCATAATTTTCACTTCAAAAAAGATATTATGAAAAAAAAAATCATCTTTTAAACAATAGACCCCAAAATATCAGGTATATTATTATCCATCTCTAAAGGTTTAGAGTGATACCTACCTGGTGTTTGAGAAAATTACTTTTTGTTTTAAACAAGAGGATAAAAACCTTTCCATTTCTCTTAGTCCTTCTAAGAGAAGGTTGCCAGGTGTTGTGAAGACAGAAGAAAAACACATAGGTGAAGAATGTTTCTGTGTAGTACCTCTTCTAGCTAGAATGCTCCTTGGTCTTTCTCCACACTACATACAATGCAAATCTTAATTGTTGCAAGCTAGCTATGTGATTTAAGAGAGTGACCAGTCATAAAGAACTTGACACAAGATGAAGTTTTCCTTCGGTACACTCAAAAGTAAGCTCTGCAAGACTTGTTCTCTGTGAAAATATAGATGCCTGCACGAAAGTGAAAACCTTTCTTTTAAGCACCAGTGTCAAATAAAGGAAGCTTGATTTCACTCCATGTTCTCTGGAAAGACCATCTCTACTAAGCCATCTTCACATGTTGCTCACTGCAACATTAGATGCATCTTTTTACTTGGATATATATTAAAAGAAAGAACTGTTTTACCCCACCTTTTGTAATTTACACAGATCACAGAGACATAAGCCATAAAACCAACACAAAATCTAGCAGGAAAATGCCTACAGTTTACTATGCAGTTATTCAGTTCAAAACATGAGTCCACCATAAGTTATTGTTTTCTTAAGATACACGAATGCCTTTAGAAAGCAGTTCATTAGCATTATTCTCCAGTCTTTTTCTTCCTCTCTGGCTCAGCAGGATTGCTGCTGTTCATTTGAAACCACTAGCTCCCAACGAGACTCAAGTGGGAAGTGCGTCACACACCGTGGTATTGAATCACACTCATTTTTCTAATTAAGGATGTACCAAGGCTTCTAAAAGCATGATCTGTTTTTACTTACTGTCATGGCTTTCCCTTCTGTCTCCAAGAGGTGACAAGTCAGATAAGATAACATTTTTTCCCTGATTTTTGTTCATCTTTATGTACTTTCTATTACAGTAGCAATGCAGGGGGACAGCATACTGTGCAAGAGTAATCTGCCTGAAAGAGGTGGCACACACACTCTCAGCATTTTGCTGCTAGTGTAAGGACTGATTGACATGATCAGAACAGAATTCACATGTCAGGCTCCTCTTAATGCCATCTTTAAAAAATAATGCTGCTCCTACTGCTCTAGAGTTGTCTCTCTGTCTGCCTTTGATAGCATCAGCTGGGAAGCATGTATTATCTGCTAGGTTGGTCAGTACCTAACAAGTCTAAGATTCAGAATTAAGTCAATGGAAAAAAATAAAAAATAAAAAAGATACCTCTGAAACCACTTTGCCTTGTGATTTACCTGCCTACACCTTGAGGTGTGTTGCCTCAGCCTAAAGGTGTACAGAGACTAAAGCTCTCTGTAGCTGTCTTTAGCTCACTCCTTCCTGCTGTAAAGAAATGTCAAAGCTTCAGAAAAACAGCTGCAATGTAGAGAAGGGCACCCACCTCTCCTGCTGCAAAAAAGACCTGTCCAACACAAAAGTGCAGGGGGGGGAGCTGGAACAACTTTGTCACAAACTGCTTGTTCCAAGTGTTCCAATGCCTCAGGAGTGTGTTGGCTGACATCCACAGGGCTCAGATCAGGAGTTTAGGATATCAAAGGCATCCTTGTGGTTGTGCACCAATTAGGTATGGGGAGAAGATGTGTGCTTTATGTGTAAACAGCTATTCTGTCTCAGGTTTGTGGGATGAAATAGCTGTCTGCTGACTGGCTGGTAGAAAAGCATTTGTGGTGGTTTAAATGTGGGATGAAGCTGTGGCTGGAACTGGCTTTTCTATTTAGCTGATGTAGACAGGTAAAGGGTGGCATCCGCAATTTGTCTATAAGAAGGGCTGTTACAGCAATTAGCTTCTGACTTTAATTTCACAGTTTCTACTCGTTATCTTTGATAAATGAAGGGTGCTTGGGATCAGGAGTGCCTCCTGAAATGGAAGGGCTTAACCATGACACCTGTGCATTCAAATACAAGTTCAAATCACTGGCACAGCACTTCATACCGCCACAGTTCGACCACCTGATAGATTGCTTCACCTCGGTGCCGTGCCAGGTCACGTTTCAGTGAGCATGACGTGCATATCCTACCTGTGGGCTTAGGCAAGTGGAGTGAATTCACTCTCCTCCTTCACCACCTCATTTGCCTTCCTTCTGGTGCTTTGTGTGACAAGATGAAATGTGTGCCACTGGATGGGAATAAAATTGAAAGCCACTTGCTACTTCCTTAATATGATGAGGACAATGTGGTGAAGGAGAACAACTTTATGAGTTGATCAGACATCGAGGAGTCTTAAAAAACATTTCTCAGCTTGTGCTGAAAAGATCCACAAAACTGAAAAACAGTAATAATCCCCAAACACATCCATCACCACTGCAAATCTTCCTCTGATTAAACTGGTTGGAATTCTACTTGGCAATGATAAAGAACGGCATTTGAGAAAGGTCACAAGAAACATTTTCAAGTTCACTTGTCTGGAATAGATGCGAATTTAGATTGCTCAGTTGTAGTGTATTGATCACCACAGTGATTCCACGGCTCTGCATTTCTGGTAAGGAGGATGATTGTAGGTAGTACACTGAAACCTGTCTGCCCTTTGCCATTCGATTACAGCAGGGCCACAGAAGGAAGTTTCCTCATGGTATTCCCTCATGACTCCAACAGTCATCCCCCATAAGGCAACTCAATGAAACCGATCCTTCCATGCAAGTGGGGCAGCTTCTTGACATTAACCATGGGATAAGAGTGTGCACATTGCTTCAGAAGAGCCAACGCGTGGGATGACCATCCCAGTTTACCTCATGGTAACTGTTCTTGCCTGTATTGTGTGTTGTGACCCTGCAAAAAGTGTCTGATTTAGACAGAGTTAGGTAATTTTCCTGAGTTCACAAGCCATATACCAAAATCTCCTGCTGGCAGACAGCTACGAGGTATGTGGCCCCTGGTCCAGGATGCCAAGAGGAGGGAGAGCTCCAGGAGCTATGCATAGGCAGGATGAGCCAGTGGCTCCCCTGGAATCCCATGGCTCTGTGAGGGATGGGATTGTGCTGGGGTGACAACTGAATGCAGAGAAACTTAGTGATATTAGCAGTGACTGACCCTACTCCACCAGGACTGAATTAATCGGCAGCCCCTGAGCCCATACAATGGCTGTGGCCATGCAGTGTCACACTAGTGACACACTAGTGCATCACTACTATGAATATCTGTCTACAGCTGAGGAACATCTGCGTGGCAACACCTATAGACTTAAAGAGTTCTCCTCCTGCTTTTTAGAACACAACCAAAAGGAATGAACAAGTTCAATCTATTTGCTCTCCAGATCCCAAAAACTACTTTTAGCAGTCCAGCTCTATCCAGATTTTTGCTACTCTGCCTTTGATGTACAAAGAATAAATCCCAGCTTCCTACCAGAGGCTTGAGCACTCAGGCTTCTGTATATGAGGAGCTGTTTTGCAGAAACAGTAGTGCACTTGAGCTACTGAAGTTATTACTTGGCTATCAGATTAAGTGGTTGCAGACAAATCTGTGGAAAATTCTGGTTTGTATTTTCTCTCTTCAGTGTTAACACTGCAACACTGGAGCCTGAGAATGGAGAATGGAGCAGCTGAGCTGCAGAATTACAACCCAAGATAATTCACAGTGATTTAGGCTGCCTTACTCAGCACTAATAGAATTCCTGCCAAACCCAATTACTCCCACCCAAAGCTGAATTAACTTGCCTTTATAGCAGTAACTTTTTGCTCTGTCTCAATACAAATAGAGGGAAAAAACTATTTCACCAAGTAAATCTCTATACTTATCTGCCTCCAGGGTTTCACTATTGGCTGCCTATAGCTAGATACATAAGTACACATTTCAAACCACTATACCAACATTTTCAAATACAATTTCCTCTTGTTTTTAATTAGGTATTTATTGTCATTGGACAGCTAGGTATTAAATATCAGAGAGTGTATCCATACTTTTATTAAAAGTTTAAAAACCTCTTGCTAAGAAAGGAGCAAAGGCTGTCATACGCTGTGGATGCGTTTTGGGTTTCAGTCTCCTGATCTTCCTCCAAGTAGAAAGCTGTGTCACTGAGGTGGATGGATTTATGTGAGGAACACTGTGTAGAAATTGGGGTCCAAATTAAAACACTCTATTTATCAGTGTAGCAAAAAAAATGGGCAGCAAAGAAGTAGGAACTTGCTAGCCAAGTCCCTGTGATTGAACTGTAGGGCAAGGATAAAATTGCCAAAAATCATGTCATTTTGTGCACATGGCTGCCTTGCACACACAGCTCAGCTTGCCCACAGGAGCTGTCCTGACAGCAGATTCCCAGTTTTACCCTTGTTGGCAGCAAGCTTAGTGTATAGAGAGGAATGGCATGGAGAAACAATCTTATTCCTTGCATCATACTTGGACTGTCAAGTCCTGATGCACATAATTCCCCTCACCTGCACAGAGCAAAGACTAAATGGAATTTATGTCTTACTGGATCATATGTTATCTTTTTACTCCTTTACATCTTTCTTATTTGTAATAAAAAAAAAAATAAAAAAAAAGAACTTGTCCTTTAAAGTGACAAACTTCTTTTCATATTGTCAGAAGTCATTGTTTAGACCTTTGCTAGAAGCTAGAGATGACTTTGTGGGACATTTTTGAGACAAAGAAGAGAGACTGTCCTGTGTTAATAATCACAGAGGTGTGGGTAGCATGGAGTGTACAAGGAAACATATTTAAAGTAACTGCATGAAAATCTGTTAGCTGTGATTTTTCATTTTATCATTTAAATCCTTCAGTATGAGAGGAAAGATGAAAAGGGTGTCTCTTCTCCTCATGATATCTGTCTCATTAAGACATCTCCTATTTGTTGCAAGTAGGGTTTAACCCCAAGGTATTTTCTGTTCTGTAAGAAGAGACTTGTGAGTCTTGGACTGGAGAAGAGGAAATTCTGTTTTAAGACAAACAGGGCTGTGTAATAAGCCTTAAACCTTACTACTCCAGATAATTTTTGGTGGAGTGCTTTATAGCTTTGGAGACCAGAAGAGATCACTGTCTTGCTTTCCATAGCACACAGTGCTAGAAAAGTTGTCATGTTGCCTCAGCACTAAGCACATGGTTATGGATGAACCAGAAAATTTTGTTTCAGAGTTTAGAGCCTGGTGAAACTGGATATAATGGCACAAATCACACTTCTTTAGGTTCCTTTTGGAACAAGATTCTTGGGTAGCCTTTTCATCTCTGAAAATGATTGTATATCAAGGCTTAAAATGCTTAATTGTGTTATTTGAAAATCTTTTAAATTCACTTATATGGACAGGAAATTGAAAAATTACATAGTATCAGCAAGAGCAGTAGAATAAGGCAAAACAGGACATCCAGTTAAATATATGAGATTAGAATATTAATTTTACATATGTTTGTTGCTGCACAAACCAGGTAATGGTGACAAATGGAACATAGTCCAGTGAGAAATACCAAGGGGAGCCAGGAAAGTGTTGTCAGGCAGCAATGACATCATCCTGCAAGCATTGCCAGCCCCCCTCCATCATGTCCACAGCTCCAGATCGCCGCTTTACAAAGGCCACCACTCCCTTCCTGTTGAATCACTCTACTCATGACCACCTAGAAGTTGTTTGGGTTTTTTTTAATCCAGTTTACAAGAACGTGTTGTGACTACCTAACACCTAGCGTTGAATATGCAAGTCATTTGTTTATATGAACAGAATATTCAGCATTTCAGATAGATTCCCTTCTTCTTGCCCTACTGTGGTGGTACTCCCTTCAATTTTGCTTGTTTTCTCCAGAACTTGCTAAAAAGGTGAAGGATCCCATTCTGATGTCTAGATCATTCTCACCACGGTGTGGTTTGTTGCCTCATGTTTTCGGGCTATATCCACTCCTGCAACTTGTTTCTCCAGGCTGCTTTTGAGAGTGTTGTCTGAATTCCTTAGTAAAGAATCTGTCATTGTGCGGGTCAAATGGATGAGGAAACTGGTGGCTAACTAATGGTTTTTGCTTGCTTGGCTTGTTCATTTAATAAATAGTAGAAAATGTTCTCTAGTCAATGACTGATTTATTTTCAGAGTTTAAAAATGTTAGAAAATACCATGGGGGAAGTGGAATTTAATCTTTCCAAAGGAGACACTGGCTTTCAGTTTTCAGATATTGATTTAAATATCCCCCCAAACCATCAATGGTTAAAGAGTACTGCTTCCAGGAATGTTTTGATGGTTTACAAAGGTCAAACTAAAGGTTAGTTTAACTATAGACGAGAAGCTGGACATGAGCAGCCAGTGTGTGCTTGCAGCCCAGAAAGCCAATCCCATCCTGGGCTGCATCAGAAGAAGTGTGGCCAGCAGATTGAGAGAGGGGATTCTGCAGCTCTACTCTGCTCTGGTCAGACCTCACCTGGAACACTGTGTCCAGCTCTGGAGCCCTCAGCACAGGAAGGACATGGATCTGATGGAGCGGGGACAGAGGAGGCCACAAGGATGCTCAGGGGGCTGGAGCACCTGTCCTACGAGGACAGGCTGAGGGAGCTGGGATTGTTCAGCCTGGAGAAGAGAAGGCTCTGGGGAGACCTCATAGCCAC
>JANHFX010010426.1:0-10961 GCA_027560015.1 Chloroceryle amazona
GAGGGAGTGGGTGTCCCTGAGCCTGTCGGGTTTCCCTGCCCTCAGCCGTAAGAGCATGGACTCAGAATGGTTTGGGTTGGAAGCGACCTTAAAGATCAGTTATTTCTGACCCCCCTGCCATGGGCAGGGGCACCTCCGGCTAGACCATGGTTGCTCAAAGCACCATCCAGCCTGGCCTTGAATACTTCCCAAGATGGAGCATCCACAGCTTCTCTGGGAAACCCATTCCAGTGTCTCACCACCCTCACAATGAAGAATTTCTTAATATCTAATCTAAGTCTACTCTCAGTTTAAAGTTATTACCCTTTGTCCTGTCACTGCACTCCCTGATAAAGAGTCCCTCCCCAGCTTTCCTGTAGGTCCCGGTTAGGTACTGGATGGCCTCTATATAGGGGTTTCCCTGGAGCCTTCTCCAGGTTGAACAACCTCAGCTCTTTCAGTGTGTCTTTGTGGGAGAGGCTCTCAGCCTCTGTGATCTTCCTGTCCCTCCTCTGGACTCCCTCTAACAGGTCCATCTTATGTTGGAAGCCTCAGAGCTGAGCACGCTACCCTGAGTGGGGTCTGGTGAGAGTGAAGCAGAGAGGGAAATCACCTCCCTTGACCTGCTGGCCACACATCTCCCAGTGCGTCCCAGGATACAGTTGGCTTTCTAGGCTGCATGTACGTCCCGAAGGCTGTACCATTTTGGCTGTTCCACTCCAGGTTTTCTGGGGAATGCTGTTGTCAGAAAGCATTCTTCCAGTTTCGGTTGCTTCCTACTCCCCTAACACCCCAAAATACAAACTGTTACTTTTCTATTGTTATGTATGTTCACGGGTTCTTAAGTAGATGGTGGTTCTTGAAAACTCTTTCTTGAATAAAAGATTTTTTTCAAGAAGGCTTTTATTTTTGCATTTTCCTCACCCAGAATTATGAAGAATTGCAACCATGAATTGATTTCAAAGCAATATATTATAAGGAGTTAAAAGCAGCCATTTCAAGCAATGTGTTGCTTAACTTACCCTCGTGCTATGGTCTCTTATTTAGGTAGGTACTAAACTTTTGGAAAAACATTTCTTGGACTATGTAACTGGTCCTATTGTTTGGATTCATATTTTATTTACCCATATCGATCCTCAGTTTTCCAGGGGCTCCCTTCCTAGCTAGGAAGAAAAGACCAGGAACTTCATGTGTGAAATGGGAGTCTGATGGAGTAGTGGGTCTGGTTTCCCCAAGTACGGCTGTATCTGTCTGCCGTTATCTCTGGACAAAATGCAGGCTGAGTCAGATTTTGGATCTGTTTATTCAGGAGGTCTGGCTCTTTGTGTGCTGTTTTTTGGGTCAAGTTGTTTGTTGAGGTTTTGGGTTTGTTTTTGTTGTTTTTTTTTTTTCTCCTCTCGAGTTCCAATATCTCAATTACTGATGTACATTATAAACTTATCTCGTAGGAGCAACTGGTTATGGTGGAACTCTCGGGAATTATTGATTCTGACTTCCTAGAAAAATGTGAAAACAAATGCAAGATTTTGGTGAGTGATTACAGCACAATAGGAAAGGGGTAAGTCAGTACGCATGTGAACAAGGGACTGAGGCTGGTTCTAAATTCTTTGAAGTAAATGACATTTCAGTCAAAGCTTGGGCACACAATTATGTGCGCTGCCTTGGCTGTCTTTGGTTGCATGTTATGGGCTCTGTCTTTCAGAAATGGCATATGATCTTTGAATACAGTATTATCTACATATCAGCAGCTCTTTTCAGAAGTATTTATAAGCTAGGACCATTATTCCCTCTGCTTTCAAACTCTTAAGTTTTTTTTTTAGTGTTGTATTTTACATATTAAAAAAAATACTGTTAAGCACACATGAAATAACTTGAATACAGCTGATAGGTAAAGACAAAATCTTTCTGAATTCCACTGTATTTACAGTGGAGTGGGTTTGTTGTTTGGTTGGTTTGGTTTGGGGGTTTTGTTTTGCTTTGTTTCAGATATTGCCTGGCAAGTTCAGGTGTTTAAATGTAAAGGATAACTGCTTGTTAAGCAGTTGGTAAACTGGTTTGGATGTTGTTTGCTTCACTGGGAAGTGAATCTGTCTCCTCTGTCCTTTTCCTCTGGAATTGTTTAATCACTTCCTCTGTGTGGGACAAATTTTATTTGCCCTTCAAAACCTACATGGACTACGAGAGCTGTGTAGCTACCACAAGTACTGTTGATTTGCAAGTCCTTTCTGCAACTAGACCTTTAGTACAGACTGAAAAGATGGAAGAGGACACCTCAGAGTTTGCCCCTGGTCAGAACATATGTGAGGCAGTAAAGTCAATTCTGAAAATGTAGGAATACCATCAAAAGTCATAAATTATCCATCACTGGGTGGATAGGCTTTTGTAAGGAGATTTGCTTCCTGGAGCTGATGTAAGTCACTTGAAATGTATTACCCAGGTGATTCATTCTTGGAGGCTGAATGGCTACGTGTTCTTCCACAGTGCTAATGGGATTCTTTCTCATTTCTGTGCTTTGAGATTCTCTTGTAATGTCACTAGGAAGACTTTTAAGTATTTCTACTCCATCCTGCTCATATCCAAGTTTAACTGTGCTCACCCCACAGAGTAAGAGGTTCTTTATAATGGACAATTTGTTAAAGCTCCAATGAAGGATTCTGCTCGTGTTATTCTGTTTAGCAAGTTTTCTGTGATGCTGGTGACGCTAGGGTAGGATGGTCTCTATTTTTGCATAGTCCAAAAAGGAATGCAAATCAGCCAAAGCAAGAAAGTTTTGAATATTAAAAGCATTGATGCTGGTAGTGATGTGTTAATTTTAAAGCATTGATGTCTGGTAGTGATGTGTTAATTTTAAAACTATTTTCCTATAGTAAAAACCAAATAAACAAACAAGAATGTATTCTGCATGCTAGTATGATGCTATCGATGTTGTCAGCTTGTGCAGCAGAAAGAGGATCAAAGCTTAAATCCTGCTGATCTTAGACATGTCTTTTTTAAAGTAAAAGAGAACAAGTGCACAAATTCCTCTTAACCTGCATGATACACTGTACTGTAGGCGGTTACCACGGTCCTTATCTTCAAAACTTTTAGCATCTGTTTATCTTCATGTCCTGAATTATGTTAATGTTCATGATGCCCTATTAAAAGACACTTTGCCTTAATTAGTGTATTCCAAACAGGCATTAATTTTTATCAAAACAGAGTTTATAGGTATATCTGACATAAAGAATAACGGGATCCTGGCCTGTGGTTTTGGAAGAGCTCTGCTGTAGAGGAAGGGAATGAGCTGACAGAGCTGCTGCTTTACTCTCGCACCCCTTGTTTAAAAACAACCCCCAACAACCCAACTACAATTTCAAACTCCTTCGCAGTGTAGATGCATAGTCATCACAGAAGTTTCTGTGGTTCTGCAGTTCACTTCTGGTGCTGGTGTCATGCTTTATGCTGAACTTCTCACTTTGTGTGTTTTCCAAAGACTTGTGAAAGTTATTCTTCTTTAGAGAACTTAATTGAAGCTTAGAAAATAACATCTTTTCCATGCAAGTATGTGTATGTTTAGTTGTTCATTTAAAACAGAAGCTAAATTAATTTCCTAGAGGAAATAACACCACTTTAAATTTATTGACTGTAACCTAAATAGAGCAGTGGCTGCAGTTTGATCTAAATGTCTGTAACGTACCAGAGCATTTTCTGTAGCAGTGCAGTGGTGTTGGTTTCATTGTGATTCCCAGAACAGTATTATCTAGTCTGTTCTTTGTATTTGATATGCTTAGGTAACATGTATGATGATAGATTGAAAAGTTGTCATGTTTATTTTTTTTTCACAGTACACTAATTCTACAGTGAGATTGGCCAGCCCCTTTGTACCAGTTGTTATCACTGCTTAACTAAGCCTCCTGCAAAGACAGAAAGAAAACTCCCCTTGCCTCCAACTCATAACACTCTAGAAGACCTCAGGGTCAATTGTAATGACTAGAGCTACTTTTATTACATTATTTGAAAGCTAATAAATGTTAATTTAATTGCATTTTTTGCCATTCTTTTTGGAGTCTACTGGCTTCTGTAAAATCATATCCTCTGCAGAACTCTTATCCATGCCCATCAATCCAGTTCTAAAGATGTGATTTTTCTTCATATGAAGCTGGCAGCTTGAGAAAACTTTACACTTTCCATTCCTTTTTTCTTAATACTAAAAAAACCCTTTTGTTTTCACATTTACCATGTTACGGAATACTTATTGTACTGTTATTAGCATACGTTGGGGGCTTTTAAACTATTTATCTTTTCAAGGAATTGATGTAATCTGGATTTTGCTATATCTGCCTTCTCTGGTCTTACAGCAAGAAGTTTGCCTGAGCTAAGAGAGACCTGACATCTGTGCAATTTTGTCCCTCTTTTCATAGGGAATAGAGACCGAGAGGCCCATTTTACAAGTGGACAGATACGTATTTGCAGGAGAATATGAAGGTAGGAAAAATTATGTGGACACAATCTCCTTTTTCTTGTAACCGAGCAAACTTTCTTAACGCTGGTTAATTGCACTGCGAATGGAGAACGTGGTCCTCTGAGGCCCTGAAGTTCTGGGGGGTGTTTGTATAACGCCGTATTGAGCAGCAGCAGTCTGAGTTCACTGCTGAATTATCCACTCATCTGTGTTACTTAGTGGAATGTAGGCCTGGGAGCTGACTCCAGGGTGCCCCAGTTGGTATTTCTGCAGGGAGAAACGTGGGACATCACATGCCTTAAGTGAGTGCTTGTTGTCTCCTGTTTAAACGGGACTGATGTGTTGAGCAGCCTGTATTTCTCCCATTTGCCTTACGATGACAACATTGATCTGGAAGAAAGCTATCTAGAATCCTTCCTTACAGTGACTTTTCAGTGACCACGATACTCCTGTCTGTTCCTGAGCTGGCAGTGCTGGGTCTTTGTGAGGGGCTGGAAGTCAGAACATGATCAGAGCTGTGCCAGTTCTGTTGCAGTATCTACAGCTGATGGAAATTTGCCTCTACAGACTTTCTCACCTTATTTTCCATAGATACCTTGGGAACCTGTGTGGTTTTTGAAGAAAACACGGAGCATGGTAATTGTTGTGATTTGATGTCCTGTTCCTTTGTCTTATTTCAGTTGGTAGTGGAATTCACTGTAATGATTGGGGTTTGGGTATTGTTTTTTCTCCTCCCTTCCCAGTAGATGCAGAAGGCAACCAAAAAGTACAGCTGAAATACAAGTGCCACACAATGAAGAAGTTGAACATGACACGGACACTTCTGACAGAAAAGAAGGAAGGAGAAGAGAATGTTGGTTAGTGCCTCTGCTTTATGCATAGGGACGCGAGTGGGTTACGCTTAGGAGTGTCAGCCGTGGTCAAGTGTCTCATCCAAGAGCATGGAGGAAGTTAGAGGAACTTTCTTCTTTAGGTACCCAATGTGCATATATAAATACAAAGCAAAACACACCAGAAAGAAAAGAGAGAAGGATTCATTCTGACCGGTGCTGCCTGCAGAAGTAGCTAGCAGGAAATTCCTAGAGGAGTGTAAGAGCAGGGCAAACGTACGCTGATCCTTGGTGTGTTTTTCGCTCATGTAAAGGTCTTGACTCTAATTGTGAAATCAGAAGTGGTGTTCAGTAGTTTGTTTGTTTGGTTTGGGGCTTTTTCTTTTGTTTGTTTTGTTTTTTTAACTTCATTAAAAATGGGAACTGCCATACTGGATCGGACCAAAGGGATTTTAGTGCTGTACTGTATTTCTGACTAGGGACAGTAGTAAATGGGTATGTGGAAAGTAGGAGGAGGGGTAGCTAAACATGAGCACTCCTTTTAGCTATCCTTCTGGTGTTCAGCAGTTCACGAATATCCTGACAGGAGCGGACTACCGTGTCTTTAGTCCATAAAGGCTCTGTCATCTTCACTTGCTTTTGACTTTACCACTTTTTATAACAGTTAGTTTTCAAATCACACTTCTGTTGTGTGGAAAAAGTACAACTTGACTGTGAGTATTCTTGATTGTTTGCCTTTGTGGTGGTTACAAATGTATCATCAGGTGCTTCCAGTGAGTAGGAGTTACTTATTTTGGTACAGAACTAGGAGAGAAGTCAATCCCTACTTGATTTCCCAGTACATCTGCCCCCTCTGAGCTGTCTCCTCCAAGTAGAATTCTGGTCTCTGTCTTGGTGGTGGTGGTTTCTGTTTTGTTTGTGGGTTTGTTTTTTTTTTTCCATAGCTGCTGTTTGGGATTTTTTAAAGCCTTTTCCCATGTAGAACTAGTTTTACTCTCACCAATTCTTGTTTCTCTTTTCTAGTTTTATACAGTACAGGTTGAGCAGGACACAGCACTGGTGACATGCATATAGCATAGTTTTGTATCTTGACATTCCTGCTTTTCATTACTTTCCTAGTAATTTTTTATCTTCCTTGTGACTGCTGTTTAGAGACTGAGGTGGTGACGTCAGTGAACCTTACACAATGTCTCCAGTATCTGGATAAAAACCTGTAGATGTATGTCTTGGATGAGTTGCTTTAGCCTACGTGTGCTGGTGTTAATTTATCAACAGTTACGTTTCTCTTCTTTCTAAGATGGCCTTTCTTTCCTAAATGCCTTTCTGTTATTCATAGCCTTATTTTTCAAGAAAAACAAATGGTTTAAGATTTAAGCCGCATGGTGAAACTTGCTGCAAAAATTAGTGTTGGTCCAAATCGTTGAAAGACATCGTTCTGTACAAAGTGATTCTTTTACTTAAGTGGTGGTCAGGCTCCATGAACTTAAACTAAGGAAAAACTGCTGTTAACTCTTAAATTCTTTTGTCACTAATATAATTTTTCCTTCATGGCATCAGGTGGAGTGGAGTGGTTGCAGATCAAGGACAGAGATTTTTCCTACAGCAGGCCTAATACGATTTGCAGCTTTCTGCATGAAAAAGAAGATTCCGAGGAGTCAGCCCAGGCTCAAGACAAACTGACTGAAGAGTCAGAGGGAGAGGTGAGTGGCGGAGGAAATTCTGACGTGAATTGTGATCTGGAG
Source organism: Chloroceryle amazona (assembly GCA_027560015.1). Lineage (NCBI taxonomy): Eukaryota > Metazoa > Chordata > Aves > Coraciiformes > Cerylidae > Chloroceryle > Chloroceryle amazona. Next base: position 6,993 of record JANHFX010010426.1, read on the forward strand.
AAGAGTCACGGCTTGGAAATAGATGCCTCTATTCCTCTGCCTGACAGTCCTGCTTCTGGGGCAGAGGATTCTCCTTGTGGAAGTGTTGCCTTAGATGATGCCCCTCCATGATATCAGCTCTGGTATTTTCACGATTTTGTCGTGGAGTTAATGGGCCAACTTTTAAATGCCGTCTTTTATAGTCCCTGTCGTGATTTCCAGTCTGATAGTGGACAGTGGACATTGTGTTCTTGTGCATTGCTTTCATGTTTGGATTACAGTGAGGAGAACTTAAGTGGTTTTTAAAAACACTGATTGGAAACGTGTGTGTATCTACCTCAAATCTGAAAAAGAGGAGATGGCAACGTGATTTTAAAAACCCCCATACCTTAGAAAAATGTATTGTACAGGCTGGGACATTTTGTAGAAAGAAAAGACATCGTTGTTTAATAAAGTCCTAAATTTTTCAAGTATAGCTTCACCTTGTGTGTCTCTTTCAATCGCATACGATGTCTGTTCTTGTACTGCAGTTACTGAGAGAATTCAAGTAACAGTGGCTGTTACAACTTGTTTGATTAATCTTCACATTGCTTTAGATTTTCTCTAGCAGCCTTCGTCCCCTTGATGCATGTTAGGAATCCTTCAGAAGGGACTTCAGGAGGTCTTTTGTCCACCTTCCTGATGGAATGGGTCCAGCACTGAATTCAGGCCAAGTTACTCATGGCTTTGTCCAGTCAAGTCTTGAAAACCCCTGTGTTGAGTAAGCAGCTACCACCTAGGTCTTAATGAGGCATCTGCCACTCTTCTTTCTCCCACCTTCTATATAATACGATGTGTGTTATGCAAAAGGAACTTTGGGGGGTTAGTTAGTTGGTGGTTTTTTGTTTGCTTGTGTTGTGGTTTGGGTTTTGTTTTTTTGCTATTTTTTTTCTCCCAGGTAACTTCTTGGCTCTGATGTTCTCCTGGCATTTTTCTGAAGGTTTTTATGCCTAAGGTCCTGTACCCATCCATGCATCAGTGATTCCCAAAGTTGTCCTTGTGGCTGTATTGTGGACCCTAGCGAGTCTGTGGGTTGATGCTACATACTGCTGCATCGTTTCTGTTGCCACGTAGTATTTCACGTAGAAGTTGAGTATATGGTGCATTTGTGATGTTTTTAAAAGCACAGCTTTTTTTTCTAAACAAAATATTTTCTTTGTGACCTTCTTGCCAACCTTTCCTGCCCCCCCCGTCAAAATAGTTTAACTGCAACATTGCTGTGAGGATGGGAACACCTAATTAATTACAGCATAATCTGTAATAGCTTTAATTAATTAGTAATGACCAGAGGAGAAGTTCATCCCCAGTGTTGTTCACAGCATGGGATCAGTAAAGATAAGTCATCAAAACAGTGCAGCAGTTTCAAACAACCAATCCCACTGTTCTGTTCCCTGTGCAGCCGATGAAGGGTCTGGAGCACAAGTCCTGACAGGACCAGAGGGAACGGCTGCAAGCTGTGCCAGGAGAGGCTTAGGCTGGGTATTAGGAAACATTTTCTCACTGAAAGGGTTACCAAACACTGGAATGGGCTGCCCAGGGTAGTGCTGGAGTCGCCATCCCTGGAGGCATTTAAATGGTGTATGGACCTGGTGCTCAGGGACATGGTTTAGTGCTGAGCTTGTGGTGCTGGGTTGAAGGTTGGACTGGATGATCTTGAATATATTTTCCAACCAAAGACATTCTGTGATTCTGTAGAAGCAACTTGAATCATGGGGGAATGGGAGGCAGGAAGATGAGGAGGAATCACACACAGAATCAGAATAGTGGAGCTTGGAAGGGACCTCTGGGGATCATCGAGTCCAACCCCCCTGCCAGAGCAGCATCACCTACAGCAGGTTGCCCAGGATGGCATCCAGGTGGGTTTTTATTTCTGAAGAAGATGACTCCACAACCTCTCTGGGCATCCTGTTCCAGTGCTCCATCACCCTCACAGGAAGGAAGTTTCTCATGTTTAGGCTGAACATCCCATGTTCCAGCTTGTGCCCATTGCCCCTTGTCCTCTCACTGGACACCACTGAAAAGAGTCTGGCCCCATCCCCTTCACACTCATCCTTGAGGTATTTATAAGCATTGATAAGATCTTCTTAGTCTTCTCCAGACTAAAAAGCCCCATCTTTTCCTCGTAAGAGAGGTGCTCCAGTACTCTAGTCATATCTGTATCCCTCCTTTGGATTCTCTCCAGTATTTCCCTCTCTCCTGAACTGGGGAGCCCAGAACTGGACACAATACTCCCAATGTGGCCTCTCTACAGCAGACTAGAAAGGGAGGAAGACCCCCCTGGACCTGCTGGTCACACTCTTCTTAACTCACCCCAGGATACCATTGGCAACACTGCAGAAGAGGGATCAAGTTCCGCAGACCTGCGGCCTGAGTGTGTATCTTTCACAGGGCAGTAGCCTCTGCATTTCAGGGGGACCGCTCACCTCTCCCTCTGGATTTAACTGCAATCGTGGAAGTTTAAAAGGTTAACCTTGATTTGTATGGCACTGACAGGCAGAAGACAATTAGAACTGGAACAACAGCTTGGGAACACTAAGAACTGGTGCAATGCACTCTCTCGTCTGCAGCGGGAGCGTTTGTGATGCCAGGCTGCGCTCACTGGCAGCGGAAGGCAGGTGCTGGGAAAAGTCCTGTGCGAGCAAAGGGCCAGGCTGCCCCGGCACAGGCACCGCCCATCCCATTCCAACAACCACCCCCGGGGCTTCCCCCAGCCCGACACTCCGAAAAAGATGAGCTCAGAGATTTCAGAAGCAACTCTCGGAACAATGATCCATCCAAAACCAGAGAGAATTTACAAGTGACTGCCTGGGGCAAGATGCGACACTACTTCCTCAACCCTCCCCGAAGAGGCTGATCCTGGAAGGACTAACTTCCAGGAGAGAAGCAGAGGCCCACCAGGGAACAGGGACAGCCTGGGATGAGGCAGATAAGAGGTTTATGTCAGAGAAGAGAAAATTCCTGCCTTCTGTTCTTCAGCTAAGTATCCCCACGCCTGGGAGCCAGCAGATCTAGGACCCGAATCCAGCCCACAATCCCCTCCCTGGACGCGCAGCCGGAACAGACCAGACAACAGCGAGAGCTCCACACGCAGAGCAGAGAACGCGCCTGGGGTCTAACAGAAGTGGAAGGTGAACAGCAGAACAGACAAGAAGAGAAAGCCAGGGACGCTGCTGGGAAGAGCCTGTGACGGTCGCTGCCTCCAGCCGAACTGATCGCTCCACAAGCTCTACTCCTTTGCAAAGCCCCTCGCATGGCATCCCACGTCAGCTGGGCCCACCCAGAAGGAGCCTACTCTGACGCAGGACCTAACCCTCAGAGACAGGGGGGGCTTCCTGCCACAGAACACGAGCCCGAACCAGGGACCACGGGGACCGAGCCGCCTGTCACAAGCTCTCTGGGACCAGGATCAGCTGAACGTTCACTGTACAAACCTCACACAAGAACCTGTGGGTTCCCAGGCAGCTCTCAACGAGCACCACGGAACAAAAGCAGCGCTCCACGGGGCTAAAGGAGCCGAGGGCTGCAGCAGCACCCCGGGGGGATGCGGCAGCCTGGCCAGGCACACCCGTCCTCCTCCCGCTAAGAGATGGGCTGAGCTGCCTGCGCCCAGGGCAGCCGCTGCCGAGGCGCGTCAGGAACCGCTGTCTGCGTCAAAGGCTTTCTAGGCATTTCTCAAGCTGAGTTCGAGAGCGTTTAGAAAGGGAGTTTTCTACTTACCCAGCTCGCACCTGGGAGAGAAAGGTTACAGGGGAGGCCCAGCACAGCAGGATACTCACCGATGAGGAGCAACTAAAGGATCGGCTGCGGCGCCGCCTCCGCCTGTGCTTACGCCGGCTGCTTTTGCAGCTCCGGTAGCTGCCCTCGCGGTCCCGGGAGCGTCGGTACTCGTAGGAATGACGGTACTCGGGTTCATAGTAGGCTTCTCCCCGCTCGCGGCTGTAATCGTTCCGC
>JANHFX010010427.1:0-15484 GCA_027560015.1 Chloroceryle amazona
ATGAAAAACACCCCAGACCCAATCCTGAAGGACTAGGGCAGTGCAGGGTCACAGCTTCCACACGCTGGCCTCAGCACCGTTGTCACTGCTCCCAGATGTGCTGCTCACACCAGCCAGGGAGAACCTACCCACAAAAATCATCTTTCAGCTTAAAAAGCAGATCCTTTCACCCCTGGTGCACAGCAGAACTGGGAGCCAGGGACAAGGGTTGGGTTTTTGTGCAAACATGGACAAAAGGCGTTTGCCTTTGCCGGGCCAAGGCCAGGGCTGCCCCAGCCCCAGTGACAGGCCCTGGTCACCATCCAGCCCTGGGGCTTTTCACAGCTTCCCCAATACCCTGTCAGAAAACAACCCCTGGTTTGGTTAGAGAGGGAGGTGTGGGAGGTGAAGTTCAGCACGTGGAATGCTGGCATCACCACCTTCAGGCTGGAACAGCTTCACAGGGGAAGCAGCTGATGCTGCAACAATGGGAAAGAAATGAGGACAAGTTACTGGAAAATAACGGAATTGGAGCAAAAATAGGCTGAGGAAGCCTGCAGTAGCTGTGGAGACAAAGCCACCACAACCCAGCTGCTCGCAGTGCAGCTGTGAGGGACCACGTAACCTCGATGGAGCCTTTTCAGAATCTGGACAATAGCAGAAATGACATCAAAGCAGCCAAACCCCTCAGATGACCCCGCACCAGATTGTCAGATCCCTTAGGGGTGAAAAGCAGCAGCCAGCAGCTGTCAGCACCGCACCAACCTCCTCTGCCCCAAACCTGTGGTACCCCCCCCGTGGGGTCCATCCTTCCCTCCAGAGCCCCAGTGACACTCAGGACTGGGATGAGGCCACATGTCTGAGCCCCCAGACCTGTCTCAAGTATTTCATATGACTTTTCCACCTTAAATCCCAGTTATTTCCACCTTTCCAGCCCGGGACAGCAGCTCCCAGCCCCACATGACAGCACAAAGTACCTATGTGCAGTGCTCGGCTGCCCCAGGAACCAGACAGCTACACAGACCCTGGTACTTTGTGGGTCAAAGAGACAAACCCAGCACTTTTTTGGCTTCCAGAGGCCTCCTAACTGTCATCTTGGGCTGAATTACTCCAGTGGCCACCAAGACAGCTATTAAAAACCACACATGCAGATGGAAACACAGAGTTCTGGGATCCAAGGCCACAGCAGAGCTGGCAGTGGAGGAAGGAATGGTGAAACAGGGGACCCCTCGACTGCAAGAGGAGGCCCACAGCCCAATCCCCACAGGACACAATCCTGGACTGGGTATTTCCCAGGGGTTTATCTGTTACGAGCAGTCACCCACATGCTGGGCACTGTACGGAACAGGATCAAACGATCCAGGCCTGTTGTGTCCCCTTCCACCACCTCACTTGTGTCAGCGTTTCTCACACATCTGCACCCCCATTCTGCCCCTACTCCCTGAGCACACTGTAATAACACAGAAGTCATTTATAAAAAAAATAAATACTTTTATTTTAAATTGGATGCTCCCAGCTCCTCTTCTCTGCATTCAGACTCCGTCCTCCTCTGCAAGGGCAAAGCACACGGTTAGCAGGGGCCTGGCACATCAGCAGCCACCCACCACGCACAGCAACACTCGGTGCATCACAACAGGCCACCCTCCCTAGGGCCCTTAAGTTCTCACGTCAGACTTGAGAGTAACTGAATATTTTAATCCATTCCACAAATGTCTAAAGACCTAAACAGTTTCATGTCTTGCTACCCTAGAAAGGGTGACACAGCACATCTGATTCAACAGGAGCTCACCGACTGACTCTCACGGGGTCAGGTGTGGCAGATCTACACTGTCACTCACCTGTCACTCCCGAGTTAAGGGACTTTGCATGTGCCTCCTCACACATTTTAAATATCTGAAGTTCCCAATTGTAGTTTTAGGGGTAAATTAAGAGGGAAAAGGTCATTAATTCCAGCTCTGCAAGTTTGTTTCCCCACATCACTGCTGTATGTGCCGATTTACATTACAGGTTATTTTTAAAGTTCAATGTTCATTAATGCATTTCTGAAAAGCAGCTTTTGATCAACTTTTGGTTGGATTAACATTCGTGCAGCAGCTGCTCTATTGTTCCCCTCCTCCCTTGCTGACAATTGCCCACGCTTCACTGCTTATTTCTCCTCTGACCACCTACAGCACTCAGAGGACAGCGTGTATTTGATGCTGCAGGGCTGAAAAGCCTCAAACGGTTTTATCTTGGCTCTACAGAAGAAAGATTCAGAAATTTTATAGAAAATTGAGATTAATCGACAGTAAATTTCATGCAGGAACTACACAATACATCAGACAGCGACGGGCAACCGAGCTCTCGCAGCAATGGCAGGGCAGCAACAACTTACTGGTTCACATGCGGTCCCAGTCCCTCCACACACCACTGGGCATCGGCTGGATGTGCTCATGCTCGGCTCCAGAACTGGGGAAAACATTCACAGGTTATACCCACAGTGATTTTTGAAACCTTTTGTACAAACCCACGACCATAAACCTATTTTTAACCACTGCTGCTGAGATACAAAGCCCCGACAGAGTCTGGGTGCTGAAGCCCACAGCTTGACAGCAGGTCCCAGTTCTACCCTCCACACTTCACCTCCCTGTTCTGCCCTTGCACAGATTTCTCAGCGTTCACCGACTCAGAGGTAGTCGGTGATCCGAGAGCAAGTGTCCAGAAGCCTTTATCGTGTCACCCATTCCAAACAAGACTAGAAGTTATGCTTACTTCCCGTGGATGAGCACTCCGGCTTCACTCAGCTTTCATCTTCACCTAAAGGATAACAAGCCAAGTTATTATGGTAACAGACAGATGATCCTGACCATTTCAAAACTAACTTCAAAATAAGGTTTTAAGATACATGGACCGATTAGTTACGAGGGGGAATTTACAAATGATTCCAAAATACTGAGTGGAGGAATAAGGGGCAGAAATAGGCTAGCCTGACCACTTGTGAAGAGATGAAGGCATATGCAGCAGGTAGTAGACTGCACAACTGCACCTTGTCTGAGCACAAACCGTAAACCACCAGTCTGAGTACAGTGAGGTTTGATGGCAGCCAGAGGTATACTATCCCTTATGTGAAGGCATTCACAATTTTGTCAAGCTACTTCCACTGGTTTTCCCTAGTTTGTGTCCCCTCTCCTCCCCTTGGTGAAGCAGTGCAGTGGCCCTAGCTTCTACAGTCCTACAAGTGCTTCAAAAGCCACAGAAGACACTGGAGGTCAGCGCTGTCAGTCACGGCTTTTAGTCTCAGCAACAGATTCTTCCCTGCTCAAGACCCACCCACCCTTTTCCTGGAGCTAAGTGGAGGGAGAACTGCCATGGCCAGCAGTGGGGGATGCAGTACAAGGTTCTGTGCACACTTCTAGCAGGGAGGCAAATCACACCGTGGTCACAGCGTGATCTGACCAGGCAGGGCCAAGTTCAAGTTTAAGTCTCAAACCCACCGCCTGGGTTTTATCATGGCCCTCTAGTATGCACATTTTGGTTTCTATGCCATAGCAACAAACACCATGCATAAGGGATACTATATCTTTGTGCATCCTTTTAACACTCCAGATTCACTTATAGCCACACTCCTCCCAGCCCTCCCCAGTTAGCTCTTCAGTACTGGTGTTCAGAAGCAACATTGATAGAGATGGGGTATTCACAGACCACTGCGGGATTGCACAGCCAAGTCCTAACGTGTCAATCATTATCTAGCAGCAATGACAGAGGTGGGAGAAGGCCAATCCTCCCTTTTTTTCCTTTTCCAGTAAGCAGCTATTTAACAGCCCCACTAGCTGGCATGGAGAAAAAAAAATCTGAAGCTAATTAGCCGATTCCAAACTTGCTAGTAGTGGAAGAAGCCAAGGAATTACCCAGAAGAGCGTACTTTTGATGTACCCTTTCCAACATGCTTAGCCTCATTGAGCAGAATGGCACAAACCAGTGGCCCTCCTGATCGTGTCACTGCAGCTGGCAATGATTAACAGAGTCATGCAACCCCGGTACTGCTCGAGTCCTAAGCTACTCACAGGCCTCAGTGGTGAGCTATGGGGAAACTGCAAGCAAATCAACACTTTGTATGCTTAATGTTACTGTAAAGCCCCCATCCACGCTGTGCTGTGCTCTCCTGACAGCACCGGTACCTGATCTGAGGGCCTAGCAGGTACGCAAATGTATTCTGACACCACACTTCTGAGCTTCAGGTGAGCTTTTGAGAAAAAGTGTATTTCACACGGATAAAACCAAGATGAAACACAATGCAAGCACTTTAATGTCGTTACTTGTACCCACTTGTTACAGGCTGACTTAAGAGCAGACATGGCTATTTGCTTTTAAGTTCACTACCACACCACGTTTCGTTATTGCAGACAGAGCTGGTACGAGACCCAAGGTTCAGTCACCAATTGCTCGCTCCAAGTGTCAAAAACCTGCTAGTCCGAGTACATAGAACGAGGCAGATGTGCCAAAATAACCCCTCCACGACACTCCTGCAGGTCAGGTATCCAGAGCATGCTGGAAAAACTACTCCGAGCTGAGCACTGGTTTAGAGATCAGTTCTGTTCAGCAGATGACAGCACGCGCACCGCCATCGGCTGTGCTACTGAGATCTAGTCACAGGTAAGAGTAAAGCCACCGCGAGAAGCCAGACTGACACTGTGACAGTGGTGTCACCGCCTGACTATCTGGAGTTCAGCTACGCTCACTGCACTGTAATCCAAGACCTGTTGTTATCATCTTAAGGTGCAGCTGCTGCTTCAGGGTTTCCCTGGAACACGAGAAGATAGCTAGAGCAGGGGCAAGGTTGGCCAGCAGCGAGAGTCCAGCCTGAAAGATGGCACAGAAGGGTCGAAATGTGACAGTAACACCAGAGACAAGGATGCAAAGCAGAACTTTGCAGAACAAGCGGGGGAAAACATCACAACACCTCTGAAATAAACTGAGCATCAGACAAGGGCTAGATCATGTGCAGAAACGAGGGACCTTGAAATTCAGGTTCAAGAGCTAATGCAAAAGAGCTGGAGATCAGCAGGTCTGGACATCTGGAAATGTAAAGTGTGTTAATCATCAGGAAGCACTACATTCAGTACGTCTAGTCATGAAGAGTTCGGAATGACATCCCCAAGACTGATGAGAAATGAAGTTGAACATTACACTACCAAGATGAGTCTACAAGGCAGAAATACAGAATCTCGTTGCTGTCAATTAAAGGCAGAGGAATGCATTATGCTTGTCAATCAAAGATTAAAATAAAGACAACGGGAATGTCCAATAAGCTCTACAGAGCTACTCACGGGGATATTCACTCAAGCACTCATTCGTATGCCCTCCAAGATACCCCAGCCCAGTCTCGAGGCTGACTGCTTCAGCAAGCCGCGAGCCACTCTCGCACAGCGTGCCCCGGGCTCGAGCAGCGAGTGCTAACGCGGTTCCTGCCGAGCCAAGACCCTGCCGAGGGAAGTGCTGCAGACGGGCCACCTGGGCACTACAGAAAGTTTAAACCGTCCTTTTCTAGGCACGGACAGCACCTAGTTGACTTGTGAAGTGAGTGTAAGATCACATGCCCTCTTCCCCACAGAGCTCATCTAAGAGTATCTTCATTACAGCGGAACTAAGAAAAATCCACACAAGCCGAGTCATATGCACAAAGGAATCGGGTCTGAAAATACTTATCTAAGAATCACAGTAAGTTGCTTATTGACTCTGAACAAGACAAAGCTTAAAACCGAAAACCACGCAGCTTTGATGCAAGCTTAACATACAGGTATGGAGAGTGCTGCACTGTAATTCCACAGTCAGAAGTGTGATGTCAGAATACCCACAGGATAAGATTACATAGAAAGTCACCAAGTTAGATGATATTGCTTGTTACCTACCTGTAGGCAGTCGGCAATGAGAATCTCGGAGCAAGCAGGAATACTACATCCGGGTCCTAATGTCCATTGCCATTTGTGGGACTACGTTCCTCACAGTTATGAACTGCAGAAATGCTGGCTAAGTGCAGTTATGTAGCAGGCCACTAGTTTTGACTGTAAATTGCAGTCTCAAACTCCAGCAAAAACTTGCTGCCACAGTAAATGGTTGCCAAGGAGAAGCCAAGAATTTTTCTACCACAAAAATACCACAAAATCTCAAAAGCAGTTTCAGTTTATCAGCTGTATAAATGATTAATGTGTCTACACCAGAAGGTAAGATTATTCTGTAGTCATTTCTGAGAAAGCGTGAAGATAAATGTGTAAAGATACCAGTTTCTACATGCTGCAGCTTTGAGAGATCCGAGTGTCAAAATGGGCTCAATTTTGATCGAGCGAGCTAAATTGCAACAGCCAATGTCCTCCACATCCAGTACAAAAATGTGTTAGGTGATCCAGACCGGCCAAAACCAGGTCTGACCAACATAGCACTTTTCTAAATGGTTTTAAAGATTCAATTATTTAAATCCCATTTTAGGAAAAAGTCCCAAACCTCTTAGGAACAGATCAAAGGAACGTAACTTTCTCGCCTCCCACATTTAGCAACTTTATCAGGTTTTTCAAGTTGACGTGTTTGCCAGCTTTTAAGACACCACCTTTAAAAGGTCTTGTGAATAAGTTGGCTAGTTAATTGTACGCCCGTTTAATACATGCAACTCCAAGCAGAACTTGTTTTAGAAATTCTGCTTATGCAGCTACAAGCAAGCTAGATTTAACCAAAAACTTTCAGATGTTTTGAAAACTGCCAAATCTTTCGATATATTTACTCATGGTTTTGCAACTCAGCTATTTTTAATACCTAGCAACCGTAGCTTACGTACAAAACAGGGGTACCAAAAGACAACCTCTGTAAGGTACAAGGACATCAGCATCCTTCACTCTTCCAAGTTACAGAACTACAAAAGAACATACTTTAGGATATGCACCAGCATCTCTTTAATAAAGAATGACATGTAATCTGAAAAATAAACTGAAAAAAATTAATTTAATGTTTACGTTCAGAATTCCCCACCTCGGACACCTCCACTGTTTACGGGTGTCCCACGAACACCCTCCGGGACACATATGCATTGTTTTAATACTACTTCAATAAAGCAAATTGCATCGGTACTGCTGATTTTTAAGCTAAGTATCCAGTACAAGTACTCCCAAATACTCGGTCCCCAGTTTAGGAACTGCCAGTTCAGAATTTCCTGAGTAGCAATTCGTTGTAGCAGCATGTTATCGACCCCCACACTTTTCTGGGACAATACAAAGCGCTCGCCAAACAAGCTGAGTCGCTCCTTAGGGCGCTTCACATCCCAAGTCAGTGTTACCTGGTATCGGCATTTCACAACATGCTATTTGTTTGGGTTTTTTTTTTTCATTTAAGGAGTAACAAGCACTTACAGTGAGCACTTCAAGAGGGATCATCTGCACTCTAAAATACTGCAATGTGACACTGAAGTTTTAACCGCAGAGAAAATTTAGCGTAGAATTTAGAATTAGCCAATGCTTAGCACGAGGAAAGATCTTTGGAAGATTAAAGCTACTCACAGAAGGCTCGGTAGTTGGGGAATCGTGGGAAGGTACAGCCAAAATAAGTTACCTACTTTGTGCCAAGCAGGTTGATGTATCCTGCGTTAACACCAAGGCATTTTACACTGGGAAGTCACGTTCCCAGCTTATCTGGTACAATGTAATAATAAGCAAAGCAACTACCTTATCAATGAGTCCAGAATGCTTTGAGAGTCTTCCGGGGCTTAATGAAATGAACAGCAAACTAACGAATTCATCAAATCTTCTACAAAAGAACCTTAAAGGGAGTTTATTTGTACTGTGTAGTATTAACTCGAACTCCAGATTCAGATACTACTTTTGATGCATTATCTCCAAACATCAATAATAAAAGAGCGATAACCATCATGCAAGCAAGCTGATTTCTGTATTTTACATACAGGCTTTTAGGATTTGCCCACCAGCTACACGATTTAAGAATAGTTCCTGCAGTCCCCATAATACAAATGATTGTATTCTGAACTAGGCAAATTAGTCCACGCAATTAGCATGAGGACATAAGCAAGTTAACCGTAATCACTCACGTAACACTTCTGGTCTTTTTGCCAAGCAATTTCAGGGAAGAACACAATACGGAGCAAGGCCAGATCCTGTAATCTCAGACAGCTTAAGAGCATATAAATATCACATTAACAATCCTTTAGTTAGGAAGTCAGCCAATACAAGTCATTCTATTTATATTTTTTTTTTTCATAACCATTGCTAGGCTTCTGCTTAAAGTCTTTAAAAGATTTCAAGCAGGAACTGCCAAGGTGGTCAGTGCTCCTGCCCACCACCCGGTATCCGTAGCTACAACGGGAAATTCATTACGTACTGCACTGCTCGCAGCGTGCTTTCAGTTATTTTATCTTACAGCACTTGCCAGATTGCCATTTGCTTCCTTATTGCAGCACAATTAATGCTCAAAAATTCTGCACCTACTGGGAAGTTTGGCTACTGTTTGACCCAATCTTGGGCTAGAGGCATTACGGGAGGAGATCTCCCTCTTTGCTAGGTTCCACACCCTGGTCTAGTTTGAGCTCGACTCAAGGCTCTGGGTTTACTGCAGAAGGTGTGGTATTTTAGCCTCGTACGTTTAACCACGAATGGCAAGAAGAGTTACTACATTTAGTTTTCTATTTATTTGAAGCACAGTAAAAAAAAGTTGGTACACTTTGGGAATTCAGTGGCACAAGATACACGGCCATCAAGTTAGGGACGTTATACATCAAAAAAACAGCTAAATTTGTTTTGAAACACTGCATTACATAATTAAATTGTACTCGCCCAAACAGACCACTTACAAATATTAGGTCAGTAAGTTTCTAACATCCATAAAAACGTAGCTTTCTTACTAAAATGCAAGAATTAAAAAGTTGGTGTCTAAACAAGACAGACAAAAACAAACTGGAATGAAACTACAGGTCACATCTAAAATCGGGGCTTTTTGTTTGGGCCTTCATATTCTTCTCTCCCTCTACCATATCCTGTTGGTGTTCCAGGCCCCATTCCTCTAGGACCCTGGCCACCCACAGGCCCCGCACCTCCCTGCCCAAAGCGTTCAGGACGCTATTGGAACAGAATTAACAGTTCATTATAGGTAGTTGATGTCCATGTGTGTTAAGTATATATTTTTAGAAGGTTCCGTAGTCAAGGTTCGTCGATACAATCACCATTGAGCCGATCCACAGGTACCGGGAACATAGAAAGGAAAAAAGGGTAATTTAAAAATTAGTTTATTGTAATACATGCCTTGAGGTATGTTCCCACTTGATGCATTCTCATACATCTGTTACAAAGAACAGATCCTCCCTGCAGTGCTAGAAATGTAAGCATTAGTGCAGATGTGAATTAACAACTTTTCCAAATGAGCTCTAGCAATTTTCAACCAAGTTAATGCAAACAGCTTGCAAACTTCTCACCTTTAGTGCAGTAAAAGCTTAGATTACATCACTGTCATTTCCAATAAGCCTAGCCAGAGAACAAATCTGCAGGTCACTGAAGGAGGAGCGGACATTCGTAAGATGGGGTTGTAAACAGAATGCCTACTCACCAGTTAATGGCATGTGCTGCAATAGAGACCATGTGCTTTTCAAGATGGGTTAAGACTACGGTCTGCTGACTAAACTGCAGAGGCCTTAGGCAGTACCCAAAACTGATTGGGAGCACTACTGGATTGCAAGAAGAAAAAAAAAAACTGTGAAAAAAGCTAATGACCAGTGATTTAGCTAACCAACGCAACTGCTCGATCAAAAGACTTGCATTTGTTAACATCCCACGTACTCCGGAACTGCTGCTGTATAATATGCAAAACCTGTGTTCAAAGAGCTACAATTAATTCAGTGCGTCCAGTTAGAACTATGCACAAAGGTTGGTGTGCATCCAGCCAGTATCTCCCTTCCCACCCCACCTTCACCACAAGTTCTTGGGAAATTCACAACTTCACAGCATTGAAAGGTTTCACACCAAGATGGAAAAGCTAAATCACCCTGCAATGAAGCAGAGAGTTCTCTGGTATTTTAATTAGTACCTCTAGTTGCATGTACTTTGTTCAGTTACTGTACCAGTCGGTGTGATCAGCATTCAGTCTACAGAACTGACACATCAGAAACTCAAAGATAGCTTTAAACTTTCATTTCAAGCAAGTTTTCCCCTACCGAGGTACAGAACAATGGTAGGTTGGTTGTTACAAAAGGTATCTGCAACTGAACCTTCACACTTCAAGTTCTTGGCTTCTGAAAGTTAGTGTCAATCCTTCCAAGAAAGGAATTTCAGAATTGCCCAGCTTCTTTCTGCCTAATTCATGGCAGCTTAAGCTTCTCTCCAATTCTGTTTAAAAGGTACCAGCCCAGTCACTGTGACAGCACCATGTGGCAGAGATACCCAGCCTCAGAAACTCAAGGCAGTTAAACCATCTTACTGTCACACCTTTTGACCAGATCCCGTTTTCAGGTATTACACAAGTTCAGCATGCACCTGCACCATGAATTTCAGGAGAAAAACGTACACAGAGTTCACCACAGACTGCCTAACTAGTCACAGGAAGCTTAGGAGCTGCTTCAGTATCAGTAGATTATATAGATGCATTAAGGCCAACGGCACTGTCTACTGAATCAATGATGCTCTGCAAAGTTATCATTCCAAAGATATGGTTCCCAAAAAAACAGAAGAGACTTGACAAGCTACTCTGGTAGCTCACCGTGTTAAGCCAGAGGCCTAAACCCACCCAAAAATCCTGTAGTTCAGCTCGTGCTACAGAGCATACACCCTTGCAGGAGGGTGAACACACACCAGTATCGCCACCTGAGCCAGCACAGGTTTCCAGCCTACTCGTTAAGCACTTCTTTAGTCTACATTCGTGTTGCTTCAGTGTGCTAACACCAAGCAGGCTCAAAGCCCTTTCACACGTATAGTGTGTGCCAAAAATAGTGCAGTTTGGAAACATACCTCAGAATGCGAGATATGCCAGAGCTTCAGCAAACTCTACCTAGGTAGTCGAGCCCACCACGGGCAAACAAGAACGGGCCATCACTCCTTTGTGAGATAGGAACCACAAAATGGCTACAGTCGAGGATCGCTGGAACATGCCTAAAGCTAAACCCCAGCATTCCTGCTCTCCTATGGCAAACATCAGCATACAGAGTAAGGGATATGCTGTTGATCACTGATTACTTAAATTAATCTGCTGCTTAAAGACATGAGCGCAGATTTTGGAACTAACAGCATACCTGTACCAACATGCATCAGTCCTAACTAGGCTTGGAAGGGCCAGAATAAATGCAACGTTACACACGGGAAAGGAGAACAAAAATCTCCCTTCTCTGTTAAGTACAGAATGTCAAATGACTGAGAAGCTACTACGTTATGTATTTAGATTATGAAGTTTGTCAGATGCTCTAGAATTTATAAAAAAAATCCTTCCAAGCCTAACAGTGACGCAGAATTTCCAGAGTCCAATAAAGTCAGAGTTAATTGCAAATATGCTTAACAGCACATTTGAAATCACTTACAAACAACTTCCAACTGTGTAAGCTACCATAACGGTTAAGAACTAATCTAGCACTACATACTGCCACACTAGTCTCGGTGTTAAACACCTGACAAGAAAGTCAGCAGTTAACAGTGACATTGACACAACCATCCGACACTGGCAGAGAACTCGATTCCCAACCGCAGCATTTCCCTTGTGCTAAACTAAAGCCACCACAGGATACGTTACCATGTCACTTCCCATCATAGAACCACTCATGGCTGCTTGGCCAACTCCTGGATTAGCTTCATAACCTATGCCGCCACCACCTCCCAGAGGTGGAAATTTCTGGGCTGCAGAAGCATAAGGATCTAAGAGAGAGAAATATATAATCATATTCTGACAATTTCTAAGTAAACCACATAAAGTAATTATTTAAAGATTCTTTACCTCCCATGTTCATTGTGGTGGCACCACCCATTCGCATGTCTCTCTCCCTCTGCATAGAAGAAACAGTTTTTTAGCAGGGATTGTCCACTACTGAAATCCATACCTTTTTCAGGAGCTAAAATACACGTACAGCCAACTACCACCATTACACCTATACAAAGACATCACAATATCTAACCTAAAGGAAACAAAAAGCATTGACCTTGAAAATACATCCAAAAGTGTCCCGAACATGGTAACGTATCCACAAAACATCAGGATTTCACTTACTGGATCCATGTAACCCATTCTACTATAATTCTCTTCCCTCTGTCTTCTCATCTGTTCTTCCATCTCCCGCTGACGTATCATCATTTCCTCCTCCCGCCTGCGGCGCTCCTCCTCCTGCCTGGTCATCCCAAAGCAGACCATTAAACCCCAGCAGCATAACATGTTCAGCACCTCTTATCAACATCACTTGCACCAGCAATTTAAAAGGCACTTAAAAATATATATATATTCTAGGATGTTCAAATACTTGAGGAAACACTTACACTGCAGCTCAATTTCCCATACACAAACTGAAGCAGCAATGGTGTTTCTTGAAAAATAAAAACTTGCATATGTAAGTCATTTAGAAAAACACAAATGGAACACAAAAAAGAAATCCCATGAAATCCAAAACCAACCTCAGCTGAATTTCCTTGCGCTTCTGCATCTCTTGATTGTGAAGCTCTTCCATACGTCTCAGTTCTTCCTGACGCCTCATGAGGTCTGCAGAAACGAAGCCTGTCAGCAGCTATTTCACAAACTCACATCGGGTTCAAGCTCAGATTTGAGTTAGATCAGCCCAATCCGCACCACAGCAAACAGCGACCCTCTGAGCATCACTGTTCTCAGCAGCAGTGCACTTAGATAAAAACTGGAGAACTACCAGCTGCATTTTTAAGCCCGAGATTCTCAAGTTAAGAGTAGGAACAGTGAATTCATTCATGAAACCATTAAGCTGCCATATGCTTAACCTACCATTTAAAGGATGATACAGAATTCAGAGACAATTACCTTGACGCAAGAGGTTTGCCTGATGCTCGTGATAAGCATCTTCCATCTCGCTTTCAAGTTTGTCCTTGGCATCTTTCATGTTTTTTGCCACTTGCTCTCTCTGCTGTTTTTCCATTTCGTCTAAAGATTTCCACCTCTGGGAATATTCAAATTCAAAACTGCCAGGCTGAGCGAAACGGGGAGGAGTCTCCCTCTCCCTGCAAGAGGAAGGCGTGCATTCAGACAGCGGGCACTGAAGGGCATCGGAAGATCACGAGCAGAATTATCAGGGAACATCACAGGAGCACCAAAAATACCACCTCACAACTACACGAGAGAAAACTGTCAGCACAGAACGCTGGTAGCTGCACAGCATTTTGCACACATTGACCACAGCACTCCAAATAAATAATGTCAACTACTACAGCGGGTATGGAAAGTCCTGCACTATCACATCCAAGCAAATCTTCCCACTCAGTTCTACTGCACGTTTATCTTGTTCTTATCTCGGTCCTTAGACTCTACTGCTGGCAGCTGCCAGGTGCAAAATCCTCAACCAAAACGGGCCTTTGCCCAAGCTGCCCAAACAGCAGCATCTGGAGAGGGGGATTTTTCCAGTGCTGACTGAACCAAAGTGCTACATGTCAAAGCCAAGTAATAATCTGCACTTTTAATGTTCCAAACAGTCTGAGGGGCAGCGGTTTGTTTTGTCACGAAGTAACTGGAGGCTAACGTTCACTTATTAATGCAACAAAACCAGGAAAGTTCAAAAGCTTTCTGTAGCATTAGCACTGTAAAGGAGCAGGAACACTGGGCAAACCTACACTGTTCAAAGACACCACCTTTAAAGTGTTTCAAGTTCTTGATGAAAGCAAGTCTTTTTTTGACCACCTTCTCATAGCAGCAAGACTGACTGGCTCTCCCCCACGTGCTCCCTTTCATGGTGGGGGAAAAGACAACGTTTCTATAGCAAGCAGGTTTAATACACAGACCTCAACCTAAACCTGCTACTTAGAAATCTGAAACTCAGACTCATCGACTCTTACGCCCCCCGGTCAGCTCCATAAAATCTCTAAGCAGTTAGTTTATATTAATCAACAGGAGATACACATTAGGCCAGAGGATAGCTCTCCACAACCCGGTGAGCAAGCAGTTGAAGTCTGATTTTCAACAGTTTCTGCATATACAAAAAAGCATCCATTGTTGGGCTGCTCCTTCAGCTTTACCAGCTCTGAGGCAATGCTTGGTGAACAAGCCGAACGAGGCAGTTCTCTGCATTATCTGAAAACAAGCTACTGCTACAAAACAACCACCCCAGAACTGAAATACTACTCAAAACTCAAAGCCTGCTTCTGAAAAATGACTCCAGCTCCTCCAGAGTCCGGGACAAGGCCATGAACATCATCAACATACTCTTTATACCAAAAGACAGTGCCTACTTTTGATACATCGGATTCTTCTGAGCAAGCTTTTCTGGAAGACCATCTTCATCATCCAGTTGTTCCAAAGGTTCCACAATAACTGGCCTAGGAGTGCTGAACAAAGAAATACTCCTTTTACTGTTCTGTAAGAATCTCCACTTTGAAAAACCAGAAGCCAGCAATTTTATTTAGCTTAAAACTAAAAATCCTAAGCAGCAAAAATACTTACGTTGTCAACAAAAACACTCCTTCAGTACACCGTTCAAATGCTTTCCTTGCAGCTGGCTTTGATGCAAATTCAACAATGCCTTTTCCTGTTGATCTACCTCGATCATCTACAATCACAACAGCTCTTTCCACTGGACCGAACTGGGAAAAAGCTTCCTCCAGCAACTCGTTGGACACATAGGGTGAAAGATTACGCACGGAAAGAGCGGCAGCATGTGTGGCAAACCGAACACGAAGCTGTCTACCCCTCATGGGGGTATCATCCAGTTCTGCCTTCGCGATTTCTGCAAGAGCTCTAGATTCCTGAGGAAAGTTTAAGATCCAGTTTTAGAAAACCGAGCTGTAAATTACTATTTCGTGAGAATTAAACGGGTGGACGCACAGTATGAAAGCCTACCAATTTAATGAATCCAAAGCCTTTCCCCTTGTTGATAAAAACCTCTCCCGGCTCCCCATATTTGGCGAACAGTCTCTTAAAGTCTTCGTCCGTTATATCAGCAGGCAAATTCCCAACAAACAAGCGGCAACGCTGAGTATAGGTCTTCTCCCCGGGTCGCCTCAGGAGAGAGAGGTTTGCTTTAAATCCCTACAAAGAAGCAGAGCAGTTGGAGACATCACTGCCTGCAGCCCCGCCGCGGCCTTTTCCCGCCAGGAACCCGGGGCCCCTCCCGAGCACCACAAGCCAATCCAAACCCGCGCCGCCAGAGAGCCCTCGGGCCGCAGCCGCAGGCGCCCGGGGAACAGGAACGGAACGTTCAGGATCCCCGGGCCCGGCCACGCTTCCCGCCACCGCCTCCCCGCGCTCGCCGCTCCCGGGCCCCCCGCCCCGCGCTCCTCCCCTCAAGATGGCGGCGGGGGCGCGAGGGGCCGCCGTCCCCGGCCGCGGCCGCCGCCAC
>JANHFX010010428.1:0-24799 GCA_027560015.1 Chloroceryle amazona
ACAGATCTGAATCATGAGATCTATAAATATCTTAAGATAATTATCAAGACATTTAAATATAAACATGTAAATATTCATATGTGTGCAACTAAATAGTTGTTCTCAAGGTAGGAACAATTCCTAGTTTCTTATCCTATGACTTCATTAGTTCACCCATAGAAATGAAGAGAAGATGACTGGGAATGGCTGGAGGACCTGGATGCCCACAGCTATTAGATTTTGGAAATTGTAGACCAAGCCCCACTACCTTCTCTACAACAGTGCTATTGACCAAGTATCTCATGGGAAGACTTTGACTTGCTATGCCCATACATCTGCTTGGGAAAAGACAAGAAAAGAATAAAACAAACCAGGCAGAAAGACAAGGCAGAAGGAAAGGCAGAGAGAAAGAAAAAATCAAAACCACACACCCTCAACCCCTCCAGCGCTGGAGAATAAAGAAGCAAAGTCACAGAAGGCACAGTTTTACATAGGAAAGTACTAAGGGAAGAAATGTGGAACTCAACTGCATACATCAGTTTGCAAGGAATAGCTGATCCACAACAAAGCTTATTGTGGTTTGGTGGTTGCTTTGTTTGGTTGTGGTTGTTTTGTTTTGTTTTGGTTTTTTTTGGTGTAGGTTTTTTTCCTTTTTTTTTTCTTTTTTGATGCTACAGTCACGTCTAGCCTGCATAGTACTAGATCCAGAGGAAAAGCCTAATATGGCAGTCCTGTATTTTGATATTAGACAATAAATACTGCAACATTTGTTCTTTAATTGCTATCAAAACATGTGGGTAATGAATATGTTCTAAGGACCAGATGTGAGCAGAACAAGCAATTCTTATACCAGCATTAAAAAAAAAACACCAAAAAAACCACTGAAAGCAAATTTGATATACAAAAAGCTCTTTCTAGAAGGAAGTGCTGATTATTTCCATTTGCAATAATGCCAGATAATGCAGTTTTCTAGTGATGATACTCCCCCCCTTTCATTTTATTCCCTAACATGTTGAAAATATTCCCAGCCTTTTAGAGTTAGTTACAAAGGCACATTTGGCAGCCTTATCATCTTTGATAGCATAGTTTTTAATCTGCTTCTGTAACCCAAGAGACTCTTTTAATAGAGAGATTAAAGTATTGAATTTTTATTCTCCACACTTAGGAGGACAGTGTTTGACCCTGATGACTAATTGAAAGCTAAATTTTATCACATTATACTGGACACCAATTACAGCAGTTGGAACACTTTTCCAGCAATGTAAGATTCCCCCCCAAAAATAAAAAACTTATTAGGAATACAGAGAAAGGGACAAAGAAAAGAAATAATGCCTCTTTAAAATAATCAGAAATGATTGTAACAGAATTAGATTAAAAATAAAGAGGATTATAATTTAATTAAATCAGTTTGTGGTAGAGTTAGAGCTCATCAGATTTTTTTTGGTTGTTTTTTAGTATCGTATGTTGAGATAGAACAGGAGTTGTTTACATAGATGGTGCAAAATTGCGTCGTTGCAGTCAAGAACGATTACTCAACTTGCAGCAGCATTAGCTATCACCCTCAGCCCTGAAGCATATTCTTCTAACAAATGCACTTTGATGTAAACTGACAGTATCCCCCAAATAAAGCCAAATTCTTGCACCATGAAGCTGTGTAAATAGGTTACAGAACTTTCATGAGATCCATGTTAATATCTGCATAGGATGGCAGTACTGATACTTACCCAGAGCATGGCAAGTATTTTACAGCCAGTACTGTGGTATCTAGTACTGCTTCCCTGTGTGTATGTGGGTTTCATTTGTTTGGGGATTTTTTGACAGAAAACAACATCTGGCCTGAAAAAACAGATACCTTGATAGCTGTTCCATTAGCCTTTTCTTTCTTTGACTGATCCTATATTTCATTCGTCATGCTGGTAATGATGTGGTGGAACTTCTTATTTCCAAGACTGGACTTGCTACTACTTAATTATTCAAGGAAGAGAGTCCATGGATGGTGTAAGACATGCTATACTGTCATACTCCCTCTGAACCCAAAGAGTACCAGACAGAAATATTCTCACTAAAACAAAAAAATATATATTTGATGGGTGGACTGTTTGGTGGAAAACAAATTGGTTGGATGGTCACATCCAGAGTGTAGTTGTCAATGGCACAATATCCAGACTCAGATCGGTGACAAGTGGTGTCCCTCAGGGATCCATCCTGGGACGTGTCCTGTTTAGTATCTTCATCAGTGACATAGACAGTGGGATCAAGTGCGCCCTCAGCAACTGTGCAGGTGACACTTGAAACACTGGAGGGATGGGTTATCACCTGAGGGACCTGGACAAGCTTGAGAAGTAGCCATGTGTGAACCTCATCAGGTTCAACATGGCTTAGTGCAAGCAAGGTCCTGCATGTAGGTCAGGGCAATCCACAGTATCAGCACAGTCTGGGCAGTGGATGGACTGAGAGCAGCCCTGCCAAGAAGGACTGCTGATCCCTGTGGGACCTGCTGGGGGTATGCTGGTGGATGACAAGCTGGACATTAGCCAGCAATGTGTGCTCACAGTCCAGAAGGCCAAACTGTGTTCTGGGCTGCATCAAAAGAAGTGTGACCAGCAGGCTGAGGGAGGTGATTCTTCCCCCTCTATTCCACTATGGTGAGACCTCACCTGGAGCGTTGTGTCCAGGTCCAGAATCCTCCACAGAAGAAATACATGGACCTGCTGGAGTGGGGCCAGAGGAGGCTAGAACCCCTCTACTATGAGGAAAGACTGAGAGAGTTGGGGTTGTTCACCCTGAAGAACAGTAGGTTCCAGGAAGACATTACTACAGCCTTTCAGCACTTAAATGGGACTTATAAGATGGGAACAGTCTATTCAGCAGGGCCTGTTATGACAGAACAAGGGGTAATAGTTTTAAACTAAGAGAGGGTAGATTTAGACTAGATAGAAGGAAGTAATTTTTTCCACTGAGTATGCTGAAACTGCTTGCACAGAGCAGCCTGTCTGGCACAGGTTGCCCAGGGAGGTGGTAGATAACCCGTCCCTGGAAACATTCCAGGTCAGGTTTGACAGGGCTCTGAGCAACCTGATGTAGTTAAAAATGTCCCTGCTTACTGCTGGGGGTTGGACTAGCTGACCTTTAAAGGTCCTTTCCAACTCAAATCATTCTATGACTCTATGACTCCTATGGTTGACTTCCATCAAATCAACAAGCTGCTCTCATTAGATAGCCACACAATTGCTGGAGCTGACACAGAAAAGCATGAACTCATATCTCAAAGTGAAAGAAAAAGACATCAAGAAAAAGATACCACAAGATGGGCATGAGGAGGAAAAGAAGAGGAAGAAAAGAGTGAGAACACAAGGGTGAGCAAGTCTTTACAGTGGCAATCCACTGATATATCGGCGTACCCAATAGTGAAAAAGCAGAGCAAGGCGTGAGGTTTCCAAGCATTAGCTAGTAGAAACACTGCTGATTTTTCAGACTATCTCCTCTCTGGATGTGAGGGCAAAAACCTTGTCTTGGCAATGTGCTGATGAATTGACTTCTGAAAACGGTCACTGCAAACCTGATTTTTAAATTACTCGGAAATTTTAACTAAACACAAGCTATTGTGTATCATTAATCACCAAGTTGCATCATTATTATTTTCTTGTGAACAAGATGTCCACATGCTTACATGATTTTCTACATTGAACTGAAGCACCAACATACTTCTATCACAATTAGTGGTGAGAGGTGAATATCTAACATCTGAATAATTTTCAGAAGTAATTAAACAGAGGTTAAAACCAATCAGTGCATCTTCTATTCTAGTATTATGATCAGTTCTAAGCATCATATGCACTAATTATCTGATCTGCATAACTCATGGTTTTCTGCTTTTGTTTGGTCTTTTTTTAAATATATACTTTTTGATGGTATGTTGCTTTATAGAGTTAGTGTTATAAATGTATATTATAAATTCTTAAGGCAGTGGTACATTTAAATCCTTTCAAACTAACTTACGTACCCCCCCTCCTTTTTTTTTTTCCTAATGGAAAAACACTCCTGAAATAAATAAAAGAAAAAAAGATATTATTTTTTACACACACTTGCACCTTTTAAAAATATTAAAAATATTCCATTCATTTACTTCATCATCCAAACTGTAGGCACTAAAAATTCAGTTGAACTCTAATTAGAGTTATTATCTTAAACTTCAATAGAACAGTTCTCATTTATATTAAAGAAGATTCTAGTTCAAAGGAAAACTCTTTGCAGTGAAAGTCATGATACAGATCATTTTTTTCTCATCACAAGCCAAATTTTTGCCATTATTAAAAAGAAGAGTTGGCTTTTTTAAGATAAAGGACACAAGTACCTTGTCATGAAACACCCCTGTCTAATTAATATACTCCTACTAATATGGTCCTATTTGAAATGATAAAAACCCAACAGTCTTCATCATTCTTCAGTTGACATCAATAAGCAACAGAGGAAGAACAAGACATATAAGGAAAATGAAAGCGTGAAAGAGTATGGTTATAAATTTTCCAAGTGTCAAGATTTGCTGTGATATACATGAATGAAAAGGGACAGTAATAATTTTCTTGTAGGTGAAATTTGTCAATGTATAAAAAAATCCCACAGAAATAAATTCCTGCCCTACTGTAGGCAATGGAAGTTTTACAAGTCATGTACTAAGCACAAGAGGTCATGCACCCAAATTTCCCTAAAAGTACTGACTTCCTAGAAATCCAAATACCTAGTATCTCCATCAGGTAATTCAGGCTGAGACGGTCAACCTCATGAGATCCCTAGTACTATCCCACTCTCAGCAGGGCCAGCTCTAGGACCAGACGTGGCTGTGTAGGGGCCTGTTCAGCTGTGTCTTAAAAACCTGATAAGAGACCATTCATCCTCCCTGGGCAACCTGCCCCACTGCTGGGCTGTCTGTAGGGTAGCGATGTTTCTCCTTTTATCCATCTAGAACTTGCCCTGTTTCTTTTTATAAGAATTTTATATCATTCATGTGGCACAAGATCCTGGCTCTGTCCTCCTAACAACCTTCCCTTCTCAATATATACATATAGGAAAGTGACTGTGCAAGCTCTGAAAGTTCACTCACCTCCAGGCTGAACAAGCTGCTTCCCCTAATGGAGAACATGTACCCACCCCCTGAGCTTCCCCTCCAGAGGACTCACGTAACAAGGATATTTTACTTGTACTGGGGAGCCCAATGATAGGCACAGTACTTCACATGTGATCTAATGAGTGCTGAGCAGAAGGGGGTAATTCCTCCCACCAGCTTGGCCGACCATGCTTCTGTTCATACAGCCCTGGGAGCTCTTTGCCATCTTTACTGTCTGGGGCTTAGGTCACTGCCCATCAGGCCCCAGGACCTTTCTCTCAGGGCTGTCCCCAGTCTGTCCACAGCCTGTGCCATCACAGGGGTTCCTCTGTCCCAAGCACATTACAAGGCACTTGTTCTCTTGTTCTTGCTCAGTTTTAAAGGTCTCTGTGTGCCCATTTCTCCAGCCTGCCCAGGACTTGCTGTATAGCAGCCTACCTCCAAGCTTGTCAGGTGTTTCCTCTAGACTGTTGTCATCCTTAAACTCAGAAACAGTGCCTTCTCTTTCATCCCACAGGTCACTGATAAAGGTACCAAACAGGCCAGCTCCAACACACCCCGGAGGTGCTCCACTTGTTATTGACCTCCAGGTAGAGCACTAGCCACTAACCACTGTCCAGTGACCTGACTGCGTGACCAGTTTTTCACTCATACTCACCTCCAGATTGTTACTTCACAACACATACAGAGGATGCTCTGAAAGACCATGTCGAAAGCCTTACTCAAGGTAAACAACTTTTAAAATCTTATCCATAGGCTCTTTTTCTCTTATGTCCTGGTATAACAATAAAACATTAGGCAGAACTTATTAGCTGTTGTTGTACACAGACATAAAAATAATCGAGATAGTACTTTCAACAGAATATTGTTTCTGAAATATTAACACAACACGTTGGTTTTTTTTTTCACTAAATAAACCAAATACCACCTTCTATTGTTCCTTTGTTTTTGTTAACTTAGGCAGATAGAATCGTAGCCACCACCCACATATGCCTTTCAAAGATTTCGGAAAGGAAAAGGCTTTTTTTCATGTGATGTTGTTAGTGGCAATATGAAAGTCTGATAAAATTAAGTAATTCACTGCAGAGTATTGAAAAATACTCATCTCTTTAGGCTACATTCATTACTTTATACAAATGGGAATTCACTGACGAAAATTCATTTTTTATATAATACCAATTACTTTAGTAGTATTTCACCAAAACGTCACTTAGTCCTAATCATGTTTATCCTACAAACTGAATTTCTCACCTCTTTCAGAATCTCAATTAGTCAAATGAAAGCAAAAGAGAAAAAAAAAAACATGAGATGAAGATTTCTATGAAACTCAAGAAATCGTAACTGTAAAGGCTATTTTTGCTCACTAAAAGGTAGATCAACTTCCTTTTTTTGGCAGCTAGGTGATCATTAAATTCTATCTGCAACAAGTCCAGGACTCCAGTAAGCAAATGACCTGTTCTGAGCTGTAATCCAAAGTCTAAAACAGCTGGCTGTGGGGCACTTGGGGCCAGCAGATTTTGGCTTAGATTTTATTTAGATACAGATAATTAGATTACTATCTAAATAGTCCTGCTACCTTGGGAAGAGAATTCTGCTTCCTTTATTCAGTATCATAAATACAAAGGAAAGAGCACACAGAATATGCTCAGCACATAAGCATAACGATGTATAAGCAGGTAATTCCTGTTCTCATTTTACATGGTGGTCATCATACACTGCTTTTGTGTATGTCAGGCCATGACATCAGCAAGGCAATGGATGGACAGAAGAAAGCATTGTTCAGGCTCACACAGAACATAGACAAGAATGAAGATATGTGCACAGTGTGGAAAGCAGGAAGACTTCCCAGCACTCTGGGAGGTGCCTGTGCTCCCTTCTATCTGCTTTAAAAGCCTAAATAAAAACATGATTTGCCTTTGACTTATGAGTAATAAGAAGTACAACATTATCTGTCTCTGCTTCTAAAAGCTCTAAAATGTTTTTGTTTTCTTTCGTGGTTCTGAGGGGTTTTTTTACTTCTGTTTTTCTGGTTTTTTTTGGTTTGGTTTGGTTTGATTTTGGGGTTGGGTTTTTTGGTTTTTGGGTTTTTTGTGTGTGTGTGTTTTTGTTTTGTTTTGTTGTTTGTTTGTTTTGTCATGGTTGTTTTTTAATAGGAATCTGGTATTTTGGGGGGTTTTTTGGTGCTTTTTCTTTTTTTTTTTTTCATCTAAGCTTTTGTTCTACTCTTATCCAAGTCTCTTCTGTTACCTGAGCAAGATCAATGCTTTTCTAATTACAAATACTTTCAGTGTAGACAGAAAAAAAATCATCTTAGTTCTTTAGATATCAGTGATTGCATTGTCACTCAACCTTTTGAGTCTTCCAGTCTTTCTGACATTCTTCAAAAGTTGGAATTAAATCTAGAATTACCAGTGTATGTGATCTTTTTACTTTCTCAGTGTTCTCCTTAATATTGTAGTTACAGTATGAATGTTGAATAGTCCTGCATTACATTTTTGCACCCATCAGTCACATAGCCTACAATGCAACTACTGGTTTAGGCATGGAAGTATGAAGTTTCTTTGTTTTGTAAATGACCAACAATTTTTTGAGGTTTACAATTTCCAGTGACAATGATCAAAACCACTGGACACAATCTGGTTTCAGAAACTTTGGATAAATATGGAATACTTTTACAAACATAATTCTAGATTTATCCCATGGCAAAAAGGAAAATAAAAGCCAGAGTGACTTGTATTCCCATATACAGTATATGACTAACAACATTTCAAACTAACTATATGCCTAGATATATAAACAAAGTGGTTGCAGAGAATATGGTATTTCAAGTTAATTTCCAATCTGACCAGATGCACTGAACAAAGAAGGTCTTGAGAGTCCAAAGACAGATGTGTTTAGGTATTGCTAACCTGCTGACATAAAAGCTTTCAGTAAAAGGAAATTTATCTTGTAAAATCCTTTTCTAATTAACAAAATTCTCTGCAAAGGTATGTGTAAGGAGAGTGTCTGCACTTTTAAGGATATCTGGTCAAAAGAGCCATAAACAAGAACATACAGAGAGAAACCTGACTGACATTTGATAAGGCAAGTCGTAATGAGAAGAAACCCAGCCATTCACACTAATTGGTAAGAATGTGTGGAGCACGAGAAGGTCTTTTTCTTCAGTAAGATTGTCTAATGACCTTGCCAAGTTGGGATGATAAGGAAAGAGAGGAACACAAACACACAAAGCTAAAAAATCTGACCAATTACCTTTAACAAAGACAACAACCAGAAACCACCTTGGTCAGTCAGACTAATTGATGGGATACAAGAAACTGCAGGGAAACTGGGACTTTGCAACTGGTGTGGATGCAATCCTGGGAGTCCAGGATATTGAGGGGGGCAGTGGGACTATGTCAAATGATAAGCCAATGTGCAAGGGAAGGGGATCTGGGAGAAGGTAGAAAGAAAAGGTTATAGAAGGGGCCACTCACATGTAAAATGGATCCAGTCAATGCACTTGACTGAGCCCTTCACCTCATCACCAGACTGTACTATCATTTCATTAAATCTTTCCTCAACTCTCTCACTGCATAATCTCACTATCCTGTGTGTATGCGTGCTGCAGGGCCTCCGTGACAGCTACTGGGAGGACTGGCATGAATGGACAGGGTGCCAGACACTGGACTCAAGAGTGGAGACTGTAGGTATCCTGGGCCTGTGGTATCAGCTACAGGAACATCAGCAAGTAGGGGCTCAGCATCAGCTACTGGAGTGATCAGGGGCTCTTTAACTTCCAACCAGAGAGGATGGAATGGTGTATTCTCACAATGCTCGCCTCCTTTCATTTCCTCCTTCCCATTTGCTGGGGGAAATAAAAGATCCAAAGCTAACAGGTCACAAAAGTGTTCAGCAGTTACAAAGAAAAAAATACTAAATACATACTGTTTGCCACCTCAAGTAAACTCATGTTAAAAAATGCCAACCAGCAATGAACGTTTGGGAAAAACATAATTCTACTGTGCATTTCATATACAGCATCTCTCACTGTATGTAATCTAACAGTTAGAGCTGTTAAAAAGGCTTAAAAGCTCTAATACCAGCAAAAGTTCCTCAAATTCAACTTGTTATTCCAGTTTGAAGCCTCATTCATTCAAGTTAATAGAAGAGCAGACAAAAGTAACTGTCTTCAAACACTGACAGTGAACAATGTTCAAGTATTACCCATCTTGAAAGAAATAAATTATTTTTCTCTTGACATGGCCCTGCAATACTTTTTATTTCAGGTGCACTCAAACTTTGAGGAATGTAGTAGAGCAAACAATACTAACCAAAGAAAATCTCCAAGCACTTCAGGAAAGAGCTTTGTCATGTCACACACTCACAGAGAAAAAATATCTAAGGCAAAAAACAATTTTAATATTTCACTCAAAGACTCAACATTTTAATGTCATTACCTTAAAATACTTTTCAGGCTAAAGGAACATCTATTTTTCTCTTAGTTCTGAAACAGGAAAATATCTGAGCATAGGCAACCGACAGAGAGAGAATAATATTACCTGAACTTTACATACTTGAAAGTATTTTCCTGATATTCTGAGCCCTCTTACAGAGAGGTTGTAGCAGTAACAAGACACAGCAGATTCAGAACACAGATCCCCACACACACCAAAAAATAAACCAAAACAGAAATAATAGTATTTTCTCAGTGGTACCAAGAAACCTCTATGCTTTTCAGATTCTTTCTTCTCATCTTAGTTCTATATATAATACAGATAATGTTTCCACTAGCTCTGATCTCACCTCCTGGCCAACAAGAAGTGCAAGTGCCTGAGCACACTGGTATTTCACATTATACACCATATTAACTGCATTAAGCAGGCACACCAGAGTGAGGAGAGGGAGAAGGAAGTGGGGAATGGACGTTTCCAACACCTTTGAATGCATTATAGCTAAAAAAACCTCTAAACATTTTATCCTCTCGCCTTACACCCTTCTGCCTCTTCATTTGTTATCTCACTGACAGCCTCTTAGTCATCACTCTTAGTAGCCTCCTATTTTAATACCTTTCTCTCATTAAGCAGCAGACTGTTTTCCTCTTTGTCAAACTCAGAGTACAACTGAAATCTGTTCAATCTTTCATAAAATAAGCTCTTACAACAACACAACATGACTTTGAACTCTTGGAAAAATTCCAATCTTAGCATTTTTCAAGTAAATATGATTAAGACAATTAAAAAGAAATTCCTTCATCTTTGAAAAATAGATTTTTTTCTTTTAAACAAGAGTTCAATCTTACTGCACAGTATGTTCTTTGCCTTTGACATTTAGCAGCATGAATGATTGATAGCTTAGTATTACTTAGGTAGGAGATTAATCTCTATGTAGATTCAAGAGTAGGAAGAAAGAGACATTCAAATTCAGTGTCTTTATACCTGAACTGCTGTAAATTAGAGATGTCAAAAATGTAATTCATCAATTTATATGCATTGAAAGAGATCAGTTTTTCTTCAGAAATACTACCAGAAGGGAAAAGAATTCCTTAGGCCCAAACCATATCCAAATTTATAATGTCTATTTAAAATATCTGCAACATTCCTTAGCATTTTTAAAAAAGCCCTGCCATTTAAAGAAGAAATTAAATAGAATAGAGGGATAACCATCAGCTTACCATGTAGCACGGGAAAAGCGGAACAAATAATGGACATAACATCCAAAATGTGTAGAAAATTATTCAAACACTTCCATAGTAAAAGAACTGTTACCTGTTACAGGAAGTTAAAAAAAAAAAAAGAAAAAAAGGTATGTTTCACATTATCAGGAAACTGCTTGAAAAGTTTTACTTGCATTTGAAAGGGCTGAAATGGAGACACCTCTGTAGGCTACACCCATGTCTCAAAACTGCATATGCAAAACCCCACCATCACAATGCCCACACTAGCACAGAGGTCACACTAATGATAACATCGTATAGATATCTCAGGCATAACTTCCTAGCATCGGTCATGGTTCCAACAGTAAGAACTGACAGGCAGTATGTCAAACTGGAAGCTGCACCAAGATTTCTTGGACCCATACACATTTTTAAAGACTAGTCTGTTCTTTATATAGAACTAGGACAATAGAGGAACAACTATGTTATCCTGCAAAAAAGGATTACCTAAATTTTATCTTCCACGCAGTATAGCACTGTAGAAAACAGTCAAATTCAATTACTTCTAAAATAATCTAACATACATAAAATAATCAAGCATAAAATAAATGAAACAAAATATAAGGAGAGCAAACTGATTAAAGGAATTCAATTCTCTGATTAAAACAACTTCAGAAATACACCATAGGTAGAAACCAGACACTTTTACTTCTTCAAATGAAAACCAATCAAGCAAGAAGTGAATGTACATCAGACTCATTTCTTATTCATGTATTATATCTCCACACAAAATGGACATTTTCACACACAAAAGCTTGTCATCTAGCTATATAAAGTTCTGCCTAATATCTATGTAGATGAAAACATGCTTGCTAAGTGAGCTATTGTTTAAAATAAAAATCCAAAAGAACTGCTTTGTTGTATCCTTTAAAAGGATGTTTCATTGTTTCGAAGCAATCTCTGACAATAGGAATACTGAATCATAAAGCATTTGTAATGACTCAGAATGTCTTGATGCCTCTTCTCATTTTCTTACCTAGAAAAAAAAAAGTCTTGCCAAAGCATTAGCAGTGATCCACTGAGTTAAGAACATACTGCATTCTCTTCTGAGAAATGGAATGCATTTTTGGTTACTGCAAGTAATGTGCTCTCATCCCAAAATACGTAACTGAATATAACTAGAACATAAAAGTCTTCTTTCTATAAGCACACAAAAACTGTTAAAAATCATAATTAACCTTGAAAATTAGGGAGACAGCAAATGTCAGAATTACAGTCTACCTTTCAGTGCTTTATGTTTTTTGGTGCAAGTTTCACTTCAACAACCAAATATTGCCGCCAAAATGCTGCCTCTAATTAATTCTGTTCCTGTCATGGATGGTACTCTGTGTCTTTAGAGCTATTCAGTACTGAGCTTTGGGGGTTTTGTTAGTGTTTTTCATTCACTAAGTGGATCCATGCATTATTTACTGCACTTTATCTAAACTCTGAACCAAATATGGAATTATTAACTTTGTCATGGGTGTTTTTATGGTTCTCCCACCACTGTGTTTATCACCACAATTCCCATTTGAAACATGAACAATGAACATGAACAATGTCTTGTGATCATTATTAGCCCTGTTTAATATATCAGCAGCTGACAGAGAAATTAATGCTAAAATTGAACATTTCTACACATTTGAGTCACCTCATTTTTTTAGTTCTCAATGACATAAAAGACTTACCATGTTCATAGCACAGATCCTAAAATAGTTTAATTATTGATGCATTCCAGGACCTAAGCTCTATAAACAGACATGTGGAAGACATCAGTGACTTGCTTCAGGCACTTCATTCATGTAATTTTCCTAGCACCACACAGTAAATTCACAGCCACAGAATCCAGGCAGTGATCAACCACCATGGCCACAAGAATTTCTTAAGTTCATTATGTGATGTCTCTGAGCAGACTGAACAACACATTTCTGGCAGTGGCCTTACTCACTACAAGCTCTGGTTCATTTTCAGAACATTACTGTGGTGGGTTGACCCTGGCAGGATACCAGGTGCCCACCAACGCTGCTTATCACTCCCCTCCACAGCTGGACAGGAGAAGAAAAATAAAACAGAAGCCTTGTGGATCAAGATAAGGACAGGGAGAGATCACTCACCACTTACCATCACAGGCAAAACAGACTCAACTAGGGCAAATTAAATTAATTTATTGCCAATCAAAATAGACAGACTAAACAGAATCTTGATTTGCTATGTTCACTACACTAGTATAACCTGAAAGTCAATCTGCTGCAGAATATCAAGTTCAGTTCAACCTGCTCAGTAGGGATGAACTAGTAAAAGGGACTAATGCACTTTGAAGATACAGAAAGAATAACATAAAGAGTAGGGTGCTTGATTTAAACATGATTTGATGCGTGATGTGATCTGATCCCATTTGTGTGATGGGAGGTGCCTGTGAAGAAATCAAATATCAGATGTGTGACATCAGTACTTAAAATATATTCCTAAACTGCTGTTCCATAACTGAACTATTACACAGAAAGAGAAGAATTACAAAGCACTGAAATATGTTATATAAAGAATGTTTTAACTGAGCAGGAGAGACCTTTGTAGCACAATAAACAGCTTAGGCTGGTTTTCAGAGAACATGAGAAGACAAATTAAACTGAGCTTGAGGTTGCACTTCTTGTTGCCCTCTAGTTATTTTTATTTGAAAGCATCAGAGAAGACAAAGCTGCTTTCTGGATTATATATAAAAAAAATAAATCAGTATTTGAAAATATCAGCACATAATGTAAAATCCACCTAAAAGAAGATATGCAGATAATAAGGTATCAATGGCCAAAAGCTCATTAGATACTCTCAATAAAAAGGCTGTAATTTATTTCAATATTTACAGAAGAGGTATTAACTCCCAGACCAAGCTATTTCATTAAAAAAAAAAAAAAAAAAAGAGATATTTTAATCTGCTAATCTGTTAACAATATACTTGCCATTCTTCCATGTCAAACTTCAAATGCTAAAAGTCTGACAAAGTAACAGACTCAGAATCGTTTTGGCTGGAAACAATCAATCAGCTTTAACTGCCAAGTCCAGCACTAAAACATGTCCCTAAGCACCACTCCTACACATCTTTTGAATGAGATGGTGACTCCACCACTTCACTGGGCATCTTGTTCCAGTGCTTGACAACCCCTTTGGTGAAGAAATTTTCCCTGACATCCAACCTAAACCTCTCCCAGAACAACCTGAGGCCATTTCCTCTCACCCTATAATTCATTACGTGGCAGAAGAGATCGACTCACCTCACTGCAGCCTCCTTTCAGGTATCCACAGAGAGGTCTCCCCTAAGCCTCCTTTTCTTCAAACTGAACAACCCAAGTTCCCTCAAGACGCTCCTCATAAGACTTCACCAGCTTCCTTGCCCTTCTCTGGATGTACTCCAGAACCTCAAACTCCTTCTTGGAGCGAGGGGCCCAAAACTGAACCTAGTATTCAAGGTGCTGCCTCACCAGCACAGCAAGACACTCCCTGACCCAGTCCTGCTGGCCACACTATTTCTGGTACAGGCTATGATGCTGTTGGCCTTCTTGGCCACCCGGGCACACTACTGGCTCCTGTTGATCTGGCCAACACCCCAAGCTCCATTTCCACCAGGCAGCTTTCCAACTACTCTTCCCCAAGACTGTAGCATTGCCTGGGGTTGTTGTGACCCAAGTACAGGATCCAGCACTTGGCCTTGTTAAAGCTCATACAATTGGCCTTGGCCCATCAATCCAGCCCATCCAGATCCCTCTGTAGAGCCTTCCTACCATGAAACAGACCAACACACCCACCTAACTTGGTGTCATCTGCAAGCCTACTGAGAGTGCCCTAGATCCCCATGTCCAGATCACCAATAAATATATTAAACAGAACATGCCTCAATACAGAGCCCTGAGGAACACCCACTTGTGACTGGGCACCAACTGGATTTAATTCCACTCACCAACACTCTCTGGGCTTAGCCATCCACCTAATTTTTTACCCAGCGAAGAGTACATCTATCCAAGCCATAAGCAGTCAGTTTATCCAGAAGAATGCTGAGGGAAACTTTGTGAAAGGCTTTACTATGGTCTAGGGTAGACACATCCACAGCCTTCCCCTCATCCACTAAGCAGGTCATCTTGTCATAGAAGGAGATCAGGTTAGCCAAACAGGACCTGCCTTACATACACCCATGCTTATGATCATTTCCCTTTGGAATATGGGGGCTTTGTTCTGGTCCTCATCCCTGTCTTCCAGCTCCGGAGCACTGGATACTCCAAGAACAACTGGTAATATGTAGGTAATAATCATAGAATCATTACGGTTAGAAAGGACCTCTAGGATCATCAAGCCCAACCTTCACCCTGACATCTATCTATCCATTAGACCATAGCCTCAAGTGCTACGTCCACTCATTTTTTAAACACCTCCAGGGATGATGACTCCACTCCCTCCCTGGGCAGCCTGTTCCAGTGCCTAACCACTCTCTCTGTGAAAAATTTCTTCCTGATATCTAATCTGAACCTCCCCTGCTGCAGCTTGAGGTCATTTCCTCTCATTTTATCATTAGTAATTTGGGAGAAGAGACCAACAACAGCCTCGCTACAACCTCCTTTTAGGTAGCTGCAGAGAGCAATAAGGTCTCCTCTCAGTCTCTTCTTCTCCAGACTAAACAACCCCAGTTCCCTCAGCCTCTCCTCATCAGGAATGTTTTCCAGACCCCCCACCAGCTTCATTACCCTTCTCTGGACCTGCTCCAGCACCTCAATGTCCTTCTTGTACTGTGGTGCCCAAAACTGGACACAGCACTCAAGGCGCAGTCTCACCAGTGCCGAGTACAGGGACACGATCACCTCCCTACTCCTGCTGGTCACACCATTTTAAATACAGGCCAGGATGCCATTGGCCTTCTTGGCCGCCTGGGCACACTGCTGGCTCATGTTGAGCTGACTGACAACAATATACTGTTGCATGGACAAGAAAAAAGCATCACGCATAAAGACGAAAAAAACATCAATTTCTACTGAGAACTATTTAATTTACCTCAAAAATTGTAACAGCTGGAAACCCATAAAAGCGATCACACCACAGCAATACCACAACTTTGTGTCCTGTAAGCTGTCTGGGGAAAACTACAATACCCAAGTCATTACACACAGATAAAAGAGGAGAGGATGATGAAAATGACATTTCTCAGATCACAGTTACCAAAGAATGAGACCATATTTATTCAGGCCAGCATGTTCACACAGAAAGCAGCAGTGCCAAAGCCTCCAAGGGAACATTCTCAGAAGTCAAAATTAAGAGCGCACTTCTGAAAACTGTAGCTTTATCCCTGAGAGGCTTCTACCAGCAGCATCAGCCAGCACCTGGCTAAAACTGCGGCACCACCAGTCTGGAGTGAAAGCTGCTAGCAGCTGGGTTCTGAGAAAACCAGCCAGATACAACATGAGTCTGAAAAGCAGAGCAACAAAGCAATCCATCTGACTAAATAACTGTGAGATACTTGGAAAGCCATTCAATACTTGCATATTCAAGGAAGTTTAAAAATATTTTAGAAAGCTCAGATTCATGAGGAGGGAGGATATAAAGATAGGTTCCAATTTACTGCTGATATGAAGGGACATGCAATGCCTGCTTGTTTCTTTTGTGAGCTGAAATGGCTAGAAGATGCTAAACCCACAGAAGTCCATGTGGGCTATGGGCTGCCGTGCTAAGCTCAGTGATTTACAGCCTCTGATTACAATCCTGCCAAGCAGGCAGCTGGCAGCACAGAGCTACAGCTCCCTGTGGGAAAAAGGGGCTGCAGGGGAGCTCCAAGTCTCTGCTCTGACCGAGGGAGGGTGTGTACACAGCATGCTGAATCTAAAGGCTGGGCTCCTGACTTTTAAGAATAACCGATGGGACTCCCTGAAGCGTGCAGAGTCTCCAATCCTGTAGCAGCTTCCTGAAGGGGGATCGAAACTCTGCGTAATGTACAGGAGGAGTTTACAGATTCGAACAGAAAGTACTGCGCTAAGCAGGGAGCTGAGTAGCAGACATGCCTGAGAAAGAGGTGTTATGAATCAAATGAAATCCAGATGCTTAGGATTTACTCAGGTCTGGAGAGCAATTTCTCCTGCAAATTGAGATCCATATTAACTTACCTGAAGGTTTAGCCATGTAAAGGCCCCTTATTCCTCCTCCGACTTTTTTTATGCTCCGCAAATATAAATTGCTGTTCAGCTTTGCTGCCCTTATTTTATCCAGGAACTCAGCAGCTGAAAAATTATTGCATATCTGTTTTTAAGTTCATACATTTAAAAAAAAAAAAAAAAAAACAGAAAAATCAAAAAAACTCTAAAATGCTAGAAGCAACTCTTTTAATACTGTGTTTCTTATCAAAAGCAAAGGCTCTTTCAAGATATACTAGTCAAATTCAACTGTGAAATACCAAACCATCATCGTTTCTCATCTTCTGAGTCCATTTGAAGACAAATTCCAACCATCCAGCTCTGTTTTGTATTTACAGGGCTGTTAATGACTCTCGTTGACTGTATTTTTTTGCTACATGAACTCCAAAACAAATGGAAATTTGTACTTCCATTTAACAATTCTTTCCAAGCAAAGCCAATATTCTTGGGTTTACATCAGTTTCCTGTGGAAAAAAAAAATATCACCCCAGATACTTCAAAATACATGCAATATCTATTTAATATACTGTGGGTTAAGATTACCTATGTTAATTTTATATTTTCTTATCTTGTGCTTTTTTTTCAGAGACCCAGTTAACAGACAAATTACCTTATTGAGAATAAGAGTAATTTACTTCTAGAAAAGTATATCTAGTGATTTTCACAGCAGGCTGCAGGCTAAGATGTTTATATCTTTCCTAATAATATCTTGACAGTTTTACTTTGGGAATTATGAAAATACATAATATATAGCTGCAGTGCATCTACTGGCAAAACAACAACAGAGGACCTTTTGGCCACAGCAGGGCTGATATTTGTGAATGGAGCTTACTGCACACACATAGTCACGATACTGGATGGTGGCATGGAGACAGGAAGGCCCTACAAGATGTATACAAGTTGTTCTCTTCTTTATTTCGCCTTTAGTTGTGCTCCTGGAGCAATGCTGAGTCAAAGCATGGAGGAATAGGAATTGTAATATCCACAATGAACAGTAACGCAAAAATCAGCTTATATGTCATAGTCTCTTCTCCTATGGTTTCCTTTCTCCATAACAAAGCCTCGATCCTCCACCTTTTCTTCCCTTCTCTGTTTTCTACAGAGAGGAGATGTGCTTGCCACAGAGGTTTCAGATGGAAAGCACTGTACAATCTGTGTTCAGCTGAGTTTACCAGCAATCAATATCTATATAAAAGTTGAAGTCCTCAACTAGAGGAACTATTTCTAAATAGAACCCATATGGTAACTTTGGAAGAGGCACAGAATCATAGAATTATTAGCATTAGAAAGGATCTTAAAGATCATCCAGTTCCAACCCCCCTGCCAAGGGCAGGGACACCTTTCACTAAGCCAGATTGCTCAAAGCCTCACCCAGTCTGGCCTTGAATGCTTCCAGGGAGGGGGCGTCTTAAGCTTCATAGGATACTGAAGGATAAGCTTTGCATTGGTACCTTATCTCTAGTTCAGTTCTTTACAAGGGACAAAAATACACATTTTCTGAAGGCAATTGGTCCTAAACAACATGGTAAACTGAACATTCAAGTTGACCTGCTACACATGTTAATATGCCACTACTGAAGATGCATTTGTACACACAGTAGGACAACTTCTTCATTTTCCCTTCTGCTAAGTAATACTATCTGTTGCAATAGGACAGGGTTTACAGTTCTGGTGTCCTATGTTCCAGATTCATTCCTAATACTAAAAAAAAAAATCAGGTTTTGTTCTCACATTTCCTATATAGTTATCATTTGGCTACATCAATTTTATTCAAGTGAAAGCTGCAGTCCTGAATGAAATGTACCTTTTTAATCTCAACCAAGTATTTAGTAAACAGTAGTTCTTCCCAGAAAAGTTCTACGCATAAATCACCATAATTTATTGAGAAAAAAAAAAAAAATGTTATTGAATGACAGGTTCTAAACGAATAGTGAATTTGAACTTTTAACCCCTAGACTAAATGGACAATCATCTCAGCGTTCATGTTATAGTTTGGTTTTGTATGTAATTCTCATTTATCTGCCATCAAAAATATAAGCTACAGTATATTTTTTGGCTAACCACAGAGCTTTGACATTATATTTATTAGCATTATGAATTTATTTATTTAATAGAGCTTTGATGTTGGGTCTATTTCCAGATCATAAGCTTTCCCAAGAGAGCAGATAATCCAAGCTTTTAAATGTTCACAAGTGCAAAGGCAAAACACCAGATCCCACTGTATCCAGTCAATATAAAGAAATGTATGGAGAGAAGGTACATATTGGAATTTTGAAGTTAATAACTTCAAGAGTTAAAACTTTTGAGTTTAAATATAAAAGTTTTTCTATATAACACTGACCTTACAAGGTTAGTGTATTGTTTTAGTGTACTGCCCAAAGACCTTTGCAGCAAGCTTCTACACAACAGCTCAGACATTGCAACTTTTGTTCATACAGTTGTTAGGAAGAAATGGAATAAAGCAATGATCATGGAGTTATAGAATGGTTTGGGTTGGAAGGGAGCTAAAAGAATTTCCAGTCCCCTTGTCATGGACAGGGACACCTTCCACCAGACCAGATTGTTCAAAGCCCCGTCCAACCTGGCGTTAAACACTTCCAAGGAGTGGGCACCCACAACTTCTCTGGGCAGTCTGTTCCAGTGTGTCACCACCTTCACAGTAAGGAACTTCTTTACACCTAATCTAAATCTACACTCAGTTTAAAGCCATTATCCTTTGTCCTATGAGCACACACCCTTGTAAGAAGTCCTTTCCATCTTTCTTGTAGGGTCCCTTTAAGTATCAAAAAAATGCTATAAGGTCTCCCCAGATTCTCCTCTTCTCCAGGTTAAACAACCCCAACTCTCTCACCCTATCTTCATAGGAGACATGCTCCAGCCCTCTAGTCATTAATGATGGATACTGTTCAGTACAAGGAGCTTACGAGGAACAACAGTGAGGTTCACACATTCCCTCTCTTCTTTATCCATAAACAACATACGTGTTACCTTCAGCTGTATTTTGACAAGAAATCTGGACATAGCTGATTAAATAAGAGCAAAAGTCACTCTGATCTGGAAGGAAAGAAATTTACAACAAGGAAGAGCAGATAAAGGGAAATTAAAGTTACTGACTGGAGAGAAGATAAACTTTCATGATGGCTTCAGATGAGTGTCATTATTAGTGAGTTCAAATAGTAACATCTGTGACCCTTTTCTTATCTGCATAAAGTGATATGCTCTGCTTTACTGTAAGGGCATTCAAGCCATCCCCTTTTGAAAGAGACTGATCAAGAGCTGTCAAGTCACACACATTAGTCCTCATTTTTCTTGCACCTCCTGTAACCCAGAATGTCTGCACACAGAGCATAGATTTCTAAATTTTTCACTGCCACAGATAATATTCCATCTGTAGAAATGTAAATGGTGATGCATGGTAACAATACCTATGTGTGCATGCATATGTGTGTATACATTTATCAACCACATTATAAATGGTACCAGATGATATCTAAACATTAAGGATACTTTAAGATCAGTGGTTAATAATGTTGGTCATTGGCAGATGTTTATATCTCAGTGAAGAGAGATCTCTGGTGCATCTCCACTACACGGAAAGGCTCATTCGGTGTCAGTAAAGTTAGGGTGAAAAACACCATTGTGGCAGTTTGGTTAAGAACATGCAATTGCAGGTGTACTCTCAAAAAGGTTCATTTGGCACAAACACCTTCTCTGAAAATGTGTGTGGGTCCAGGAAAAATATAAATCAGATGGCAAGCTTCACGCAATGAACAAGTGAATTTAATTAAAACCTAGCCCATCTGTGTTTAATTTGCCACTGATAGCCACCTCTAACCTAAAAAAAAATTTAAAAAAACCCCTCTGAATTTCACCTGAATGTTGGAGAACAAATATTTGTCCAACTCTGCCATGTAGTACTTACCAAAAGAACTGTACATGCTATCAGTGTGAAACTTTTTCTGCACTTTGAGCAAATATGGCAATGCTATGGATAAAAATTGTAACTTCTGTAGGGGAATCTTGTGTAAGAAGCGATTGCCTGAGTTTTGGAGCTGGCCGAGAGCATCTGTGGTCATACTCACCATTATACACAAATGGGATTTTAATAATATGCATGTAGTGTGTGAAACACTTTTGAACAGAACAACAATTCCTTTAGATTTCATATATGATTGACAAATATTTGTTATCCAACAGAGTAATTCAATTTCATCATTGTAGCAAACTAACATTTTGACTAACAAATATTGCCAGATGCTAAACAATCTGTCTGAAAAGGACAAGTGAAAAACAAAGATTCCCTGTGCTGCAAAGCTAGCCAAACCTAAGGGAGTGGGAGTGGATGCTTTTAATTGCTATGACTACATATATTCCAAACAACATCAATTTGTTGTTAGCTTTTTTTTTCCCCATATTTTTATAGGATATCATAGTCAGTGTGATGGTTATGAATGCAGCTGAATTTGTCTCCAAGCAGCTCTGATAATTTCATGAACTAATACCAAAAATCTAGTATATATGACAAAAGGATCTGTTCACATGTGTGGGGGCTTATACAGAGAAATTCCATTCAGTGGGAGATACTGAGGCAGTTTCAGAAGGACATTATCGTTCAGAAAGCCAAAGCAAATGCAAACAGAGAGGGCAACTAAAAATAACAACAGGAAGACTGCTTGCCAATAAAAAAGCTATGGAAATTTGCTACAGTAAAAGGAAATTCTCCATAGGTTTTATTTTATTCTAATATCTATTTATTTAATTTATTTAATTTATTTAATATCTTTAATATGACCTATTTGTAAAGCTACAAAAAGTAAAAATGGTGTGCAAGTCAGAGTAAGTAGCACTATTTAGGTATTAGGGGGTTAGTATTTTTGGTTTATGATTATTGATCGTTCAGAACTTTGCGATATTGAATACAACTGATCATGATCTAAGAAGAATTCCAGTGAATAGCATTTATTATTAATAATATGATTGGCATTTTTAAAAACATGATCAGGTTTTCCTGTGAAATACAAATTCAAAGTAAATAACAAGAAGAAAAGGTAAACACTGAAACTTATACGATAAGATGTGCTCCTGAGAGCTCTATATTTACTGAAAAACAAACAAAAAAAATCACTAAGTGAATAATGGCAACCTGGAGTATTCTTGGCTTAATAATATTCCAATAAACGCTTTTTAACCACCTTGATACCTTTGGATGGAAAACTATTTATTCCCCTCAAAGGTTTTGTTGTTTGTCAATCCTTAATGTAATTTTTATTTTAATTCTTCAGCATTTTGTTTCATTTCTGGGTTTTATTTCTAGTGGACCTAGAAATAAGTTTAATTTCCATTTGTAGAACTGATATTAACTGTTATCTATTTCTCTTTTTAGTAAATACATAAGTTTTTGTATTAACAATGAGACTCTTCAGTCACTGGAACCACTGCCAATAAGAGTAACAGATTCCTCACCTCACTCAATAAAAATGCTGTATCATATAAAATAAATACATAAAATATTGAAGTCCATTTTGACTGTGGATGAAAATTAAAGGTCTACAATCACAAGAGATCATACCATCAGGACCTTCTGCTTCTTCCTTGACAAAAACAGATCAAAGCTGCTGCAGTTCCACATCATAATTCAAGGACTTGATTGGTATGGTTCCCTTCTTGTAAGTCCCATGAAGTATATTCACTCAAGTAATATTAGAGAAAATATTAGAGAAAAACTACAATGAAAGCCTCCTCTGTCTCAGATTTTTTTTTAATATTTAAGTCACAAACATAACTC
This sequence comes from Chloroceryle amazona, assembly GCA_027560015.1. Taxonomy (NCBI): domain Eukaryota; kingdom Metazoa; phylum Chordata; class Aves; order Coraciiformes; family Cerylidae; genus Chloroceryle; species Chloroceryle amazona. The sequence goes on from JANHFX010010428.1 coordinate 22,704, forward strand.
AGCAGATTAACATTATTAAAAGAGCCTAGAAGCACTTAAGAAAGAAGATAAGGCCTCTCTAGAAACATTGATGCATTATATAAAACATACACCAGTTTCAAATGAAAAACCCTGATATAGAAGTTATGAAAAATGTGTATTTGTATCAATATCGCTCATGGTATAGCCAAGCTCATGCAATCATAAGAGAATATGTATTTCTTAACTTGAAACATGACTTTCACATGCTACCTCTCCTTTGTGATACATTTTGTTCATGGGAGTACTCTGTCAGACTTAAATGGCTGGAGATCTTACCTTGTTTCAGCTGACCATTCACTCCACAATTTGGACTCTCCAATATGGTCTGAATAATCTAAAAGATCCTGAGACAAGTAAAATTAAAAATTTAAAAAAAAATCACTGCTTATCATTGAAAAAAAAAATGTGTATTGTAAAAAATATTTTTTATGTACTCTAGATGGTTTAGCATCACTTACATTTACATGTAAGTGATAATCTCCTTCATAACATGAAGAACGGAAATCATCTGAATGCTATGGCTTCCACCCACTGGAGTACTGGCATCAGTTATACTGAATAATTATTCAGGGATAGAAAAATCCTGCATAACAAGAGCCAGTACTATAGTTTCTATGCTTCCTCTCTTGTTATCTAGAGAGGGCTGACAGGAGCTCCCAAATTTGCCAGAAAAAACTGCCTTTAAAATAAGTCAAATACATTTGGGGGCTACCTCAGACATCACTAGAAATTAGCTTCCACTCACCTCATGACCCTCCAAATTTTTATAAACAGCTTTCCTGTCAGTTCAAAAAAGGGACTCCTGAGCTTTGAAACAGTTCCAGATTTTTATCATGCATATAGAAAACCAGTGCTCAAGTTGTCTTGAGAGACTACCAAAAGGAGAGATTTGAAAACAACATTCCCAGCATTATGTAATTGTGGCCAAGAAACAGGTATCTCAGCTCCATAATACAGTGGTTAAAAAATAAATATGGGATATTTAGCATCATAAACCAAGCTATGACAGTGATTAATAGAATTTTCCCAAAATGCTCTATAAATAAATCACAGAGATAGTACTGGAAAAATGATGAAATTCCTGATTAACTCACAGTGACACTAAAGAATAAGCATCGTGTTTGAAATAGTTAACTTATAAATTGAGCATGTATACAAAAAGGTTTTTCTTAGTTGCCTATTGTTTCTCATGGGTTGCATATACAAGGACTAGGGGATTTTTCTTTAACAGTAAAACTGAGCCTTTAATAAAATACTACTTAATAAAATCTGTGAGTTCTTAAATTCCCCAGTCATGATTGACAACATAGTCTTGAATACACAAAGTTTTAACATGGAAGCAGCGCAGAACCAACGTTCTCAGGACTTGAGTTGTGAGCAGACTCAGGAGAGAAAGCAACAGAAATGGGTCACGCTAAACCCATGTGACTACCTTTATGACCAGTCTCGGTTACAGTAATTTGAAGACATAAACAATACATCTACTTTACACAGTACAAAGAGTTTCACAGTACTTCTGGAGCTGGAAGAATTAGTGTCAACATATCTGGGTCCAATTCCACATTAACATAATTACTTTGTTTCCAGGCTGTGGGGTTATCATGTCTGAACAATGCAGCCCTGGGATGTGTGGATGTATCAAAGCTGCTCCAAGCAAATCTGGTATTTCTGCATGTTACTGCATCACGTGGAAGGAAACTGCAAACGGACTTACTGTAAAGTAATGGCCTCTCAGTTTCCATCCTAATGTCATTTGCAAGTAACATTCTTGGATAAAAAATATTGCTACCATCTTGCAAAAAATGCTGATATCATAAAGGGGAAAAAAATCTAATTACCAGAAAAAAAAAATCTGTAAGATGTTCATCCAGTTCAACAAATGAAATAGTTCAAATAAACTTGACCTATCATTTCCTTTTAATAGCTTCATGCTAGTGGGATTAACATCTGTAATATAACTGGTTTAATAAATGCATTTTGAAGAGTGAAGCAAAATTCTTAAATAAATATTTTGGGAAAAATATAAAATATTATATTTTTAGTTTTTCTTTTAAATTCAGAAAATTGCTAAAATT
>JANHFX010010429.1:0-22267 GCA_027560015.1 Chloroceryle amazona
GTATGCGGACTCTGTTTCGGGGTGTTCCTTTGTACCATTGAATTTCTCTTGTTTTGTATTTCTGACTTGAGTCCCTCATTGTTTTGCTTTTCAAACCATTTCAAGATCATATTCAGTATTAAGCTGAGGGATCCAGAGGGTCTGTAGCTCCTCTCCCTTCTCTTTCTCCTCCTGGACCACTTTGCGAGCTTTGTCTTGGCTCAGGTCCTCTTTTGGTTTCTTCCTTGGAGCATCCAAGAAGGACTCTGTCCATTCTGCTTTCAATCCCAGTCGGTGTGTTCCTGAATCCAGTACCAGAACCAGCTCCTGAACACAGTTCCCATCTGCTGGGGGGCCCAGTTTGGGATTCTCCAGTGCCTGCTCCACAGCATCAGAGGTGATGGTGACATAATTACCATTGCAGGTGGGGTGGGTTTGATACTGGTTTTGTATATATTTGTATATATATATTTTTTTTTTTTTGCTTTCATTAAAGCTGCTATAGTTTCCTTCTCTAATTGCTAAGTCTCTCTCCCTTATTCCCTTTCTCTTCCCCTTGGTGTGTGTGTGTGTGTGTGTGTGTTTGTTAACAGAGACCATCTGTTATAGGTCTAGGGAGCCACCCTGACCCTAAACCCTGACAGATTCCCAGGGTGAGTCACTCACCCCACACCTTAGGACTATTTTGATTAAGGAAAAACAGAGGGTAACTGTGGTAGGTAATTCCCTTCTGAGGGAAATGGAGCATATTGACCAGATGCATACCATAAATGCTACCTCCTTGGGGCCTGGGTTAGAGATGTTACTAGGAAGCTCTCTGGTCTGGTGCAGCCCTTCGATTATTACCCACTATTGGTTATCCAGGTTGGTAGTGATAAGGTTACAGGGAGAAGTCCAAAGGCAATTAAAAAAGACTTCAAAGTAATGGAGAGATTGGTTGAAGGTTCAGGTAATATGGGTGATGTTTTCCTCAGTCCCTTAAGTGGCAGGGAAGAATACTGAAAGAGGAAAACACACCTGATTAACACGTGGCTCAGAGACTGGTGCCACCAATGGAATATTGATTGGAGTTTCTGATCATAGGGAAGTTTATACGGCACTGGGTCTGCTGGTGACAGATGGAGTTCATCTGTCTCAAAGAAGGAGAAAGACCCTCATGCATGAGTTGGCTCATTGAGAGGGCATTAAACTAGTTGAGAAGGGGAAGGGGGATAGAACCAGGGCCTCTACAGCTGAGCCTCAGGGTGGCATGTCAATGTTGGGGTTGAAATCAACAACCCAGCTCAAGTTCATCTACACCAATGCACACAGCTTGGATAACAAACACATGAAACACCACAGGAAACAAAAAGAAAGAACCCAAACCTATTGTAGAAGATATTCTGTATTTTTAAAAGATTTTAAGATACTGACTTGTGTTAGTAAGGAAATGGTTCCTGTGATCACCACTATATATCTGTTTGGCTGAGACAGCATGGTCCTTCCAAATAACCTGTGCACTGCAAAGGACCTTCCTCCATTTGTAGCTCTGTCATCTGCCTTGTGCTTATAACACCATAGCTTTTCACTTCATGATTGATTTCCAAAAGCCTCAGGCAGTATTTTCCCCTTGTTTCATGCTGTTCTTTTCATGCTTGCATTTCTCACTGCTTTGCACCTACAAGGCCAGATATCTTTGCTCCAACAGGCCTTCCTAAGAAGAAATTAACACCAACATGAGAATCACCTCCATGCCCACGTAATAATATACATTCACAAAAGCTTATCAACTACCCAGAATGCAATGCCTGTGCCTGATTAAGTACATTTCAATCAGCTTTAATAACATCCTAAATGGGAACAACTAACAGGGAATTTGAACAGTTAAGTGGAAAGTATATACTGCTAGGGGAAAACATGGCAAAACCCGGTCATTGTAGTCATCATTTCCACCTGCCACGATGGAGGCACCTTGCTCAGAGTACAGTACTTGTCTGCAGACCCCACCACTGCTCTTTCTGCCTGGCCTTTCCTTTCACTCTACACCTCTTTATTTATCTCCTTAGGAAACTTTAAAGTCAGTATCAGTCATCACCTACAGACTCCACAAACACTGTTCATGTAAACGTTTCTCAATATCCTTTGTGCAACAGTCCTTAATTTTGTCAAGAGGTCACAGAATAGTAGGGATTGGAAGGAACCTCTGGGATTCATAAAGTCCAAGCCTCCTGCTAAAGCAGGTTCACAGAGATCAGGTTGCACAGGAATGTGTCCATGCAGGTCTTGAAAGTCTCTAGAGAACAAGACTCTACAACCTTTCTGGGCAGCCTCTTCCAGTGATGTCACCCTCAAAGAAAATAAGTTTCTCCTTGTGAAGATTAAAATTTCTAATATATATATGTGAATAGCTCATAACTGTCTCTCAGTACCATAAAACTGTCTGCTAGAATTAAAATTATAATGTCTTTGACACTTTCTCCTTGTGTAGATAGGATCTCAGATTCAACATTTTTTTTCTCATTCCAAGCTTTTTCCTACATTGTTTTCTTAAAACAGTGGCTATGAAGATCAGTAATTTGAGCATGCAGCTCTGAATTTAACATTTTTAGATGCAAAAAATCCTTGAATTTTGCATATTTTCTATGCAAAACATCTCTTAGATACGTTTTTTTTCAACTCCATCTATGCATACATCTATGCATACTCTCACATTTTATTAGAACAACCTTTTCTCTGAACTTAGCAGATGCTATACTATGGCTACAGACATCCTCCTCAGATCCAGCTCATTTGAGCTTGTTATCTCTTTCTTTAAATGACTACTCTATATCTTTCTCAAACTTCACATACGATTTCAGAAGCTGCCTTTTAAAGGCATTCCTGTCACACCCATCATCTCCTAATCACAACTGGAAAGTGGACTCTTGCTTCTGGAGGGTCTGTGGTGTCAGGCTTCCCTGCCCATGCTTTACATTTTCAGACAGGTGTTATCAGACTTTTTAGCACTTTCACAGCTGGGAGGATATCTTTTTAAGCATCAACACAGAGCTGGCTACCCTCAAAGATGTGGCTGAAAACTCATCCATTACTATGATGCCTACAAAAACATACAACAGTGAGAGGTTACTGTGGTGCTGCTGCCGGGGCTGGCTATGCCTACTGGTATTATCTCATGGTTTCTTTGTGCTCCTTGTATGTGTCTGATCTTGCTTAGAAAGGTAAGCTCTTTACAGCAGGCACCATCCCCTTGCATTCTACAACAAATCAAGCCCCATTCCACAATAAATTTATGCTTATACAAATAATAATTAGAATACATGAGTCTGTGATCTTAAAGATGTTCCAAAGCTTCCTCTCTCTTCATGTTGAACTGTAGCAGATTGTAATGTGTTTCCCTACTGCCAGGTAAAGCTGGTTCTGCTGGCATAAGACTAAAACAATATTTAGAAGATCTCTATTTCACCCAGGGATTTAGCAATGGAATGCTATCCAGGCAATTATTTTAATTGGAGATAATCACTTGGGATTAATCAATTGCAGTTAATTGGGATAATGGCATTATTTATGCTGGTCACCTTTTTTTCACCACCATCTGTAGGAAGCTTTCCAACTAGAAGGCCAAACTCTTCCATGATACAGATCCACTAAGGTTATTGCAATTAAAGCAGGAATGAATCTGTTGCATCATAAGTATAGAATTAATTGTCTCACTTATTTTTGGACAAACCATGTGTGCAGCTGACCTGGGAACACTACAAATTACTCTCTTTATTCCACTGTTGCTATCCTGTCATTAGTAGCATTGCAACAGGAGGCATTCTTGGCACTTGTTCTAACAGAAATATATAACTTTTGTTTTGTTTGCATACTTATGCAGCTCATTACTATGTGAAAAACAATCTGCAGCTTAGCATTTGTTAATGGGATATGGAACAAGGAAACAGCAGATGGAGTACTGGGATACTGAATACATAATAAGTTTGATCCTGAAAGTCCTTGGGTGATTTTTCAGCTCAAGATGGTTGTTAAATTCCACTGAAAAGCTGAGCCAAAACCATGCCTGTGTTCAGGTAGTGAAGGCGCAGTCCTCCACATTAAACAGACTTAGCGGTCAAGAATCCTCTGTACCTGATCACCTCTTAAAGGGAAACAAAAGACAAGATTTTGCTTTGTGATTAATTCTTTGGTTTCATCCTGTTCAGAGAGGAGCTCTGAAAATAGGATGGCTTGTTTTCCTTCAAGTAATTGAAGATAACGTTCACTGTGATATTGTTCTAATTACTTCTGTCTTCAGCTGCGGAGAAATTGGGTTCTTAACGTCATCCTCAGCTCACCTCTATGTCTAATGTTGACTAGGTCATGCTGGCACAAGGTTCACCAATCTGAAGACAAGTAAAGCAAGTCTATAACCACTTTGTACTAAGATTCATCTTCATTTAATGTGTAGTAGCACCTTTGCACCGCTCAGAATAAGCTCTTGGGGCAAAATGATTTTTGTATAATCTGTTTGTCCATCCTCCTGTCCATTGTCAGACTGAGTGGCTCTTCAAGATAAAGATCAAATCATTCTACGACACTTGTATCAGGACACATTGAGCTGTGGGTACATCTGTGACTACAGCATGGATTAGACATACTGCCAGGTTGCAGTGACCTAGCTCAGATTTTGAGCCTTTTCTGCAGCAGAATGACTCTCCAACTCATCTAACACAGCCTTGTTTAATAAATCATAACCTTTCAAACTTCTGGAAAATTACAAGGTGTGGAAAACAATTAACAGTCTGAGGATCATTAAAACATTCCTAAATAGCTACAATACAGTTTACCGCAAACACTACATGAGATAAAGACTTGACAAATGAGACATCTTCATATTTTCAACAGCAAGTGAAAGTACCACTCCAGCAAACTGTGGTATTTTGGGGATAAACAGGTTTAGAAACATTAGGGCAGGAGTCAAACCTGGCTTTTGGTTCCTTCATTGTAGGAGTCCCCTGAATTCAATCATAGTGTCTTGTATGACCGGAAAGGCCAAAGCATCTTTTGTGAAATATTAGTGCCTTGGGATTGCCTAATTTTTGCATGAGGCTGAATTCAATTCTCCTGCTTCCCTCAGAGAGCTTCCAGCAAAGACAACATCTGTGACCTACAGCATGAGCAGCTCTGAAGGAATATATTTTCAGTTAAAAGAGACCCAACAGGCTTCTGTGCGTGTGACTTTAATTTTCATATTCATACTGATCCTCCATCTAACACGGCACAGGGACAGGACACTGTAAGAAGCCACCTGAGTCCCTGCATGCAGCCCTAACCTCTGCGCTAACAAGTAACAGCTAGGTCAGGGGGACCACACAACATTTTCCAACATATCTGCAAATACTGTAAGCCACAAAATGCTTCCTGACACCTATTGAAAACTACGGTGCCACAGGAAAAAAGCAGGAGGAAGTGAGAGTATTATCTGTTTACCTGACCTTTGGCAATAAAAATCCCAGATTATGATACTTCAGCCAAGGAAAAAAGGAAATTCTTCCTCTGGAAAAATTCTTACTAATTAGCAGGAAAAATTCCTCTGGAATCCATATCTAATGATTGGTTTAACCCATGTTGAGCTGGGTGAGTGGATGAACACCCCTAGATATTCAGCGTTACTAAGACTTAAGTAGAATTAAGTCCTAAAAATGCTAGTAGTTTTTAAATTTTGAAGTTTTTATTTATGAAGAGTCAGTATATTTCAACTTTTGCTTGACTAAACTAAACAAATTAAACTCACTCAGTGTCTCACAATACATTTCCAAAAAAATTTAGCTTCTTTTTCCAGTTGTATTTCATTTCGCTGTTAGTGACTAGAAAGTTTTGAACTATTTAAGATGAAGTTTTATCAGTATTTTCTATAGTAGTACTAATAATTTCCCGGTTTTGCTAAAAAATACCTTGAAGAAGCCAAGATACAAGTGTAACACTGACTTTAATGGGATCAGTATTTCTCTCCCACATTCGTAAACCCCCTTATTTTATTTGCCTGTGGTATGTGAAGAACATCCTACAGTTTTATGCCAAATATTTTCTCCTAGGTGCATCTTGTTCTGACAAGTGTTGTGAAATGAGGTGTGGTTCAGGTACCACAACTAAACAGAAAACTGTATACCAGCATCTTGAAATAAAATACATTTCATTTAACTTTCCTCCTCTCAGCTCATGAGCCTTGATGAAGAAAACTTATGCATTCAAATGAAAAAAATAATTACTGATAAATTAAATCTAAATAGAACATACAAAAATTTTCAGCGATAATTTTATGTTTCAAACACTATTCTGTGATTGAGAAACTGATTCACAAGTAAAAGTGCTTACATAAACCACTCACAGTCTGATCTTCCACAGTGTCATCATTATTCTGATGGCAAAGGAGTGAATGAGTTAAAAGTCAGTTCATGTTAAAGATGACAATATTTGTTTGATTTTTGATATAGAAAGAAATAAAACTTAAATTCAAATAAAGCCCAGACTCAATAAAATAAGATCTCATCTGCAAGCATTACTGGAATATTGGAAAATTTGCGTGAAATGTTTATACGTTTGAGTTTCCTCCTCATGCAGTTTACAGAGTTTTAAGTTTTCTTTAGGAAACCAGCATTTAATTTCTAGCAAAATGAGATTCCTAAACAAAGTAGATGCCTTTGTTGGGGATCCATCAGCCACACAAATAAACACGATACCAATGGAAGGTCTGTAACGTGCATCTCGGCCACACTGGCTGCTGCACTCAGCTATGCCTTGTCTCCATGGAAACATTTCAGGAGACGCGGTACCTACTGGCAACAGAAGAAAGATTTTCCTATTGCTCTGCAGAAGAGGCAAAATGTAAGGTGTAGTGAATATAGCATCTTTTCTTGACCCTGGTTCTGTAGGCGTACGCAGGACAGAGACATAAGTTCCTTCTTTTCTTTTCTCACCCTGAGAAAGAAGCAGTGATTGGGGAAGAAAAGGGGTTGGTAGATTTTTAACTAAAAATATATATATATATTTAGAGCAGGATGCAAAATCTTAAAGCCAAATTGAAAGTCAAAGCTCTTCTAGAGAAACAAAGAGAAGCCCTTTAATCAGCCACTCAGTCAGAAAAGGGTGTTTGAAATTGCAGTGGTGTGCTTGCTGAAATTAAGATTGTAAGAGAAAGAAGAAAGAATAGTTCATTATATGAGAGAACAGTGACCTCCACTTTCATTTCAGCTACTTTAAGCAGAATAATTGTATAGCCAAGGAAAAGTACTTTTCCAACGTTACAGTGAGAGGAGTGGTTAGTGTTTTTGAGTAGAGTTTTCAGTTCAAGATAGCATAGAGCTGTACCTGAGCAGTTGGAAAAAACAGTATATATCAAATCAGGAAAAATATAGGAAGAAAGATGACAGCCAAAATAATCTTGTCTTTTATTCCACATTGCAAAACAAGTAAGTAAAGCATACTTAGTTTAGCCTTTGGGATGCCTCCTTTAGGGACTTGCAAGTTTGAATAAGACGAAACTAATTAATAACAGGGATTTTCTGAAAATTCCTCTCAAAGCCCTCTGATGATCACATGGGATGGAGCATTAATTCTCCTTTTTCCTGTTTCTTCTACTCATGTATGAAAAGTATATGCAATCACAAGAGGAATTCAAAGTTTACATTACTAAGTTAGAACAGGGGCTTCTTTTCAGTTTCTGAGTATCATTTGAATAGGGAAATGATGATAAAAAACTCCATAGTGTTCTCATCCTTCTCTGAGGGAAGGATATCAATGTCATCTACATTCAAATACAGATGACTGTAGTATGCCTACTGTGCTACCTTTATGTTTTCACTAGCACAAAATAAAACCTACTAAGTGGCAAGGAAAAAATCATTAGTTTGATTATCACTAACTGTCTGCAAATTCTGCATATAAAATGCATCCTGCAATAAAACTTATGAAACATGATAGAAGATGTGGGGTTTTTATTTTTAAAAATAATTATCACACAGATATTTTCATCTTTGTTTACCGTAACATTAATATTCTAGGAATTTATCATAATTATAGTTTCTTCTAATTAGAGATTTTAAAGTTCTCTGCTCAAATGATTTAGAGTAAGATCTCCTACAGATTGCAGCTGGAGCTAGATTGCTCTCATCCACAAACTTAAAACTATAGTGCTGCTATTCTTTCTGAAGAACTAATGTTTTGTTATTTATTCTTAGGAGACCAGAACAATTTCAGACTTCCAGAACTAAACGATTTTAGTGGATGTATAAGAAAAGCTAAGTGTGCCTATGTTCCATCCTGGGAAGCCTTTTTTTTTTTTTTTTTATAAAAAGCTTATTCATATTTGTTCAGAATATTTTTCACGCTAAACTCTACAGTTATTTAACCACTAAAGTAGAAATGTCCTTTCTATAGAACATAGATGGTGGTCTTTAGTTAGAATTTGCATGAAGATAGTTAACTCAGTTCTATTTGCTGCCCATATTTTTAAAAAATTTTCATTATTTATTTAATCTTAAAAGTATGCAGTTTGCATAGACACATAGTCCTTCAGGACATAGTAGAGAAGATTTTAAATGCTATTCTCCTAAACAAATATAATCACCAAAAGACACTAAGATACTTAATTATTTAACTGCCGTTTCTTATAAAAAAAAATCCAAAACTTCAAAATAACAAGTAACCCTAATGCATATATAAAAAGCATCTGGTGTGTTGCAGGTCAGGCACTAAGAAGTACATCCTTGAACTTCCACCAAGACACAATGAACTTTTAATGTTTGCATTTTAATTTTCCAACAGAAAGAAGGAAACTGTCTTCAGGTTCAGGTTGAAGATTTGAAGGTTGTCAGCAGGACAGAGAAAGCTCTTTTCTGGCCCCTTGCTGTAGATGAAGCTACAATTTTATTGTCCTGTATATCTGTTTAGCCACGTACCACAAACATTGCGAATATTTTATATTTGCCTGAAGTCTTAATGACAAACACTTTTTGATATTCAAACATTCTGCACTTACTAGTTCAGGTGATTGATTATAGTGTCATCAATTTATGGGGGATTATGACAGAACTGTGAGAAAGATGATTTGGAAAAGATGTACAAGGCACTAGATGATAGGAAGATAGAATATATATAAATATTGCATATGATACTTTAAACAATGTTAAGTACCTAAAGTAGGCTTAGAGCCTTTTTCTTAAAATGTATCAAACAGAAAATGATTAATCGATGCAATAGGTTTCAAAGATGCTGTAGCTGAGTTTGGCGATAATGCTTAAGTACCCTGTAGAACTCTACTGACTTCCACACCTTGGCTACATATCTTGGGGTTCTGTAGGGTTTTAAATGCTTATATTCTACAATGGAAAAAAAAAACCAACCATCTTTCTGTTATTCATTCATTGTCACTAAGACATTAAAACATTATGGAAAACCTCAGTGTTCAAAAAGTATTTGCTAATAAAGATGGGAGTTTTCATCTTCTAATAGTCTTGAATATGTCAACTAAAAGGATTTCATCACTATTATTTTTTTCTTTATTTTTGTTTTAAATCATCACAACAAATATAATTATATGGTGTTTTTTAAGGTTTTTGAATCTATAGTACTTTACATCCGAAGTACACTAAAATTTAATTTCTTCTTCAATTTCCTATTTTAGAATTTCTTTGGAAATGAAGCTTGGTACGTTTTATCTTTTCATCTACATCCTGAGCTGAAGTAATTTAAGAAAGAACTGAGCACTATCCTAAAATAAATAAGTGTTCTTATGGTCTCTTGGTTTCTGTTTATTTCACTGAATCTGGAAGCAGTCATGTCTGAACAAGATACAGTCTAATGAACCTGTACTTTTTAGTACCCAGAATTAAAAGGAAAAGAAAAATACTAGTTAAAATAATCTTTGCTTCAGAATTGATATTGAGACACATACTGTAAATAGGCAAAGACTTCTGCTGGTTTTTGCAGTCTTTGCTCTGTTGATTTCAAGAACACATTGATCAAATCCCAGAACTATTTTACATAAATTCTTTCAGGACATTATCCATACCTCTTATCTGAGCAGTTATTGCTGATTTTTTCTCTTTTATCCAATCACTCTGATAAGAATATGCAGTTGAGCAGATCATGGATTATCTAATTTAACATTTAGCAAATGGAGCCACCTTCAGGAATGCCTGTGGATCTGTGAATATTTGTCATTCCACATGTCCAGAGAAGCACCTTGTCATCTTCAGTTGTGAGAAACATTCAGGGACTTAAGGCAAAAAGAAAACAGTGACACACAGGTGCTAATCCAAAACCATACTTCAGCATTTCCTATATCATAACTCTGTCTTTATATCGATTACAGAAATTTTCAATTCAAATTCCACACACTTTGTTATTCCTTATTATCCAGACTTTGCTTGTATGAGCATAAATATGATTTCTTGAAGGAAATGGGATATAATACTAGACTTACGCTGAAGGAAATTAAGAATTGTATATTTTTAAGTGAGGTGTCAGGATTGGTTCTACAGTATGATTTTTTATGTTTTTTACAGGCAGAAATAGTGAAAAGGCATTCCACCTCTGCATGAATAATATAAAGAAGATATTATGTTGATGGCCACACAGTTATTAAATATTTTATATATTAATTTCTTCATACAGTCCAGCTGCTCCTGTATTTCACAGAACAATTTAAATAGATAGATTTTGCCTAAAAGAATAATTGTCATTAGCTCTTCCTTAACGGTTAGCTGTGAGTGCCCTGTTGTGCCACCAAGTATCATCACTGGATAGTGACTAAGGGCTATTTATTATGTAAAAACTTTCCCTGTTCACAGTTGATTTCCTTGGAACAAATGACTGCTTCATGATAACCTTTCATATTTGTCATTCCATGTAAACATAATTAAAACTAGGAAAAAGATTATTCAACCAAGACAGAGATGAGAGGCACTGATGGGGTAATACCTGGTACCCTTCTTTAGCTACAAAAAATAATTCTTTTTCTCTAGTTAAAGAAAAATATCTTTTTATTTATTTTTACCCAGCAAAGGACTGTGACTGCCCTCCTGTAGCTCTAAATTTAAAATGAAAAACACATGTCTTATGATAGCTTTAATCTTGTATTTGATGTCTGTATATTGCAAGTTGACACAGGATGGCATAACTTAAGGAAGAACAGAAAAAGAATACAGGAATACAGGAAAAAATGTGGGTTTAGCACAAAGCAGACCAGGGAATAGGGAGCACATTTTTGGTGATTACCCAGAAATAACGGTCAAAAGGAATATCTTGTTGATATTCTTTGCTGTTCTTTGTATTTCTGTTGTTTTATAGGGATGCTACAATGGACAAGACCTCAGTGTGTTAATCCCCATGGAAGGAGAACAAAAAGATCTTCCATATCTCTGAGTGCTTCCCAATAAAAACAAAAACAAACAAAACAAACCAACCAACCAACCAAACAAAAAACACAAAAAAAACCCCAAAACAAACAAACAAAAAAAACAACCAAAAGATGTAGCTGAAAACCAAAGTTTAATTACAAGCAGAAAGATGAATAAATACAGTGAAATACTGAAACACAGTTAATCAGAAGTAAACAACAAAAAGGACAGTGACCTATGCAGCATGTGAATTGCTTGTTGCTGTATGACCTGGACACACATTCTCTGCAGAGCTCTATTGCATGAAGTCTCCTACTAGGATCTTTAACAGCCATTTCCAATGGAGGTGGTCAAACTTAAAAGAAGCACCACAAATGTCAGCACTGTCTGACTTCTATTAAAAGTAATTAAAAATAGAGAGAAGAATTTCTCAAAATCTTTCATTAACTGAACAAAGAACAACAGATAAGTCTAAAAGCAACAGTTCCTTTTAGAGGCAAAAGGATATAAGGAAACTGAATAATAGTAAACATCTGGGAACAATGGTGCCATCAGTGCCAGAATGAGAGAAGTATAACAAACACATTTCGTGAGTACTTTGCTATTATACAGAAATGCTTATGTTGATTCAAGAGATTGATATCATATCTGGAACAACTACAAGTATAAATACAGATTTAATACCCAAGTACTTCCAAAGGTTATTATCTGTCTGTACAAAAATTTATCTGAAATTTCCTGGCATTTCTTTGTCATACAATACAAAGAATATTCCAAAGCATTATGAAATCAGGACCAATAAAAGTATCATCATTCTTTAAAAATGTTGCTGTTCTTACACTTCTTTCCATGTTAAACATTTCCATTTCTTTATCATTGTATGTTTGATACAGATGGATCTCTTGAAATGGTTATGATAGTTTCAATGACTCATTTCCATACCTGTTTCCATTACCTGAGAAAGTAAGTAATAACAAATGTTGCACAACAGTTCCATCAACAGAGCAAACATTTCAGATCATGAAATTTGAATGATGAGATCATCATAATAAAGTGAATCTTGGATATATTCCTGTCCAGAAAGTAAGAAAAATAAATTCATGACACTAAGTGTCCCAAATATGTCTGAAACTGTCAGTGAATTAGTTAATCTTGTGTATCTGCTGTACCATGTTAAGTGTTTAATTCTGTATTATGCTTCTTTTTAGCCCTCTTCCTGAGATGCACTGTCAAAGTATTTTATTCTGTTGGCAGGACATGATTTACTCCTGTTATTTGCACTTGAAGTACGAGTACATTAATTAACCCCTTGCTAAGTAAAGATACTTTTCTTTCCTGATCAAGATTTCATTTATCTTCTACCTGCAACAGAATAAGGAAAATTCTAACTAAAAATTGATGGTCTGATTATTGCTAAAAAAAAAAAATAATTCATACAGACTATTTTGTTTGCTTTCTTCTCTACACCTTCCAGTGTGCCACTGAAAGATAGTTTCATGTCTTATGATACAATTAACCAGAAGTAATTTCATACAAAACATTATTTCACAACATGTAATAACACAATAGTTTTTCTGATGTTTCGTTTTGAGCAAGTGTCTTGCCTGTAATGGTAACTCACTGAAAAATAAGCACAACCAGATGGAAACAAAGCAGATAAAATTCATTCAAGAAAGACCTTCAGAAAACAAAACAAAACAAAACAAAAGCCTATAATGCAATAACATATCACACACTATGTTCCAAGAGAACACATCACACATTACTGGAGTCTGAATTGTTCATACAGAGAGTGAACTCCCACCAACTCTTTTTTTCCAAAGGAAAGTAAATCTGTGCATGCATTACACTGACCAGAGATTAAAACCTGGTTTGTTAGCAGAATTTTGTCCATCTGATTCACCTAGTATGAACCAATTCATTGCGCTCTTCATTTGCAATATTGTCACTAGATTTTTTTTTCCATCCTACCATACTGAGATCACAGGATGGAGTCCATTCATCACACTTCAATAAAGATCGCCGAAGCTTCATAGGCTCTTTAAAATCTTAGAGTACTTCCCTGTCACCTTCATAGTCAACTTTGCAGAGTGCTAAGTTCAACGGGGTCATGAGCAAGAGAAAACCAAGTCATTTAGTACATCTTGTACTGTACCCTAGAGAAAGTAAATATATTTGCCAAATTTTCTACTGTCAGCATGGGTGGAAGTATTCCATTCAAAGGCACTTTGTACTTCTCAACCTTCATCATTTTTCAAATGACATCAAGATATGTTAAGAGGACAGTTTTAGTGAATTTCCATGTGCCTCTGTCCCTCCACATTCCTTCTTCAAGCTCCAGAGCATTGCCATTCACAAGCAAGTAAACCTCAGTTGGCTTAAAGTAATTATTTTAGAACTAAGTCACAAAAGTGTACATAAAGTCTAGAAAAGGATTTTGTGGCTTCCTGACTTCACCTTAGATACCCACATTCTGTCCAGGATACAGTTCAGCACCAAAATGTTTTTTGTGCATCTGGACCACATGTGTTTTTTTGATAGAGCTGTCAGTGCTGCAGCTGGAAGGCAACTAGAATTTTGAGATGACTGATGATGTGATAGATGAATTTTGCAATTTAGCAGCTTAGAAATTCATCATTTTCCCACACAAACAATCCATAAAGTTTTCTATGTATCCCTTACAGTTAAATAGGAAATGTAGGCATTATGGAAAGCTGGCTGAAACTTGTATAAAAAATATTAACTGTTAGCCCTGCTGCTTTCAAAACAAATATAACTGCTTATCTTCACTATGTAGCCTGTAACTAATAAAGAGCTAGTAAGGTGAAACACAGCGGGCTCAAGACAACAACTAAAGTAATATCCTCCTTTATGGATAATGGAAATTTCCTGTCCACCTGAGAGTACACAGTACCTACCTCCTACTTCCATGCCTTTCTGCCCTTGTTGCTGCTGAGGGACTCGAGAAAGGGGAGTTATACAGAAAACTGATGTATAAGATGCCTAATTTGGTCAGACTAGAGCCCTTCCTTGGTCACACCTGAAATTTTGTGATAAATCCTGAATGTTAATTAAAAAATAGTAAAACTAAAGAACTTATTTGTTGCTGAGTTAAATTATTTTTGGGAGATGTTATGAGAATTCCGGAGACTTGGTCTTTTAGTTACAAAAGCTTAGTAATAATGTAGCATATAGTTGTCAAAGAATCATTATTTCAAATGAAGTATCTGCCTTATTTTCTTCAAGATATTGCTTGTATTCCTGGATTTTTTTCATCCAAGTCCTTCATAAAATGTGATGTTCTTTCCAGCACTGCTACATTTGCTGTTTCCCATCCTTAGGGACACCATGTGCTTCATCTCTTTCTCTCTGCATGTGTATTTACACCAATCAACCAAAGATTCAAGTATTAACATTTTTCATAAAAACCCAGAATATCAGTATGAAAGGCCACCAAAAAAAAACCTCACTACACAAAATGAGTAGGTGAAATTTCTCTGTCTTACAAGCTATTTAGCTATCCTGACTGTTAGGAGAAGCAAATGATTATAACATGTAGAGGAAGCCTGGAAAAACGTAATTAAAAAAATTAAATAGAGTGTGTAAGAAAGTAACAGGTGAACATCATCTCTGCTGAAGTCATGAGAACTTTAGTGAGGAAGAAGAGGGGAAGTAGACTGGAGCAGCCATTCTCCTTTGACCTGTGGTGAGATGGCAGGCTGACCCTCTGCAGGCCTTAGAGATCAAAGATGGAGGCGAATTCTCCCATGGAGGACTCCACACTGGAACAGGGACTGTGCCCAAAGAAGTCTGTGACATTTGAGGGAAGCCTGTGCTGGAGTGGTCCATCACTGAGAAGATTAAAGCCCATTGAAGAGACTCATGCTGGTTAGAGAACTTCATGGAGGACTGTCTCCCAGTGGAGGGATGTCTTGTTGCAGCAGGGGTGTACTGTGAAGAGTTTTCCTCTTGAAGATGGGGGAGCAGAAGAAACAGTATGGGACAGACTGACTGCAACCCCCATTCCTGTACTGCTGGGGAGCACGATCAGAACTGAGCCTGGAAAGGAAGGAGAGGTGGGGGGAAGATGTATTTAAGATTTGGTGGCATGTCTCACTGTCCTGTTCTGATTCAATTGATAAATTGGTGGTGGTTTTGTTGTTTAAATTAAATTAAAGCCAAAAAAAAAAAACCCAACAACCAAGAAAGATTTTAAATCTTACTTGGAATAAATTGCAGTATTTTTTCTTCTTGAGATACAGGATTGTTTGGTATGCCCATCCTGTTTTCAAAGTGCCAGTTCTTATGTAGAGATACATATACTCTGGTTTTATTTCACCAAATCTTTACTCACTGACAGTATGAAGTTTAATGGCAGGTTTAATATTCAGTGTCAATAAAACAGGCTAAAATATCCCTTGGGCAATGGAACCCTCAAGAGAATAGCATGTGACTTTAAAATTTTCAGTCTTACTGGAACTTGGAACTAAGCCCAGATTTACAGTGATTAATTCTCTGAATCTAAGAGTGCCCAAGTTTAACTTCAAATAAAATTAAAGATTCACATTCTTAATGACACTTAGGAGCCTGCATCCAGTTTAAATTAAAACTAAATGGGAGTTAGGAGTCTAAGTGACTTTGTGAACTTGTGTGTAGGTACATAATGTAGAGACCAAGAAGGTGAAACCCCTGCTTAGGTGTCTAAATGCCCCAATGCCCCAGCACCAAAGATATTGTATGTCAGAAGACTTGGCAGACTGAAGTTCTACTAAGCCTTATCTTTCAAGACATGCCAGCACCTCATTTTATTCAAGGTTTAAAAAACTGTGTTTCTACCAAAATTCCCCACTTAGACTACCCCTGTGCAAGCTGTCAGTGCAAAGCCCCTTAGTCTGGTGAATTAAATATGAACCAAGTTGCAAAAGACATACATTTTAGACTCAGCAGCAGGGGTCTTTGAACCCTGATGTTCTGCTTCCTGGGAAAGTTTACCAGGACTGCAACTACAGAAAAGTTAATAAGAGAAAAAAAGTTTGATTCAAAGATGGTGACAAAGACTTTTTTTTTTTGGATAATGATTGAGTAGAGAAAGCTGCAGAGCAGGGAGTCTGGATTTTAAACTTCTTTTGTACACTTGGACTTTTCACACCCACTGCCCCTAGGAGCCCAGATACTGCCCAAACTCACCCATTATTCATGTATGAAACCTTTGCAGCATCATTGGGTTTAACCCTTTCTTCATAACTCTGAGAGAAATACCTACTCATTTTGCAACTCTCACAGAAAGATCAAGAGTGGATTGGATTTACAGTCTGGTTTTCAGCTGAAGAGACTTAAGGAAAACAAATTTCAAATCCTTAGAAGCTAACATTTTCAGACTGGGATCATTCACACACAGTAAAATTCCTTCTTAACAGACTTTGTAGTTCAGATGTGTGTTTAATTCTGTTGAGTGCAAAGCCTTTTTTCTTCTGACCTTTGTGGTTTTAATAAATGAAGGTATGTTTTGTGTTTTTCTAGGCAAATACAGTGCCCAGGGTGTAGAGGTGTGTAAGTTAGTTTCCATGGTTTATAGTTAGGTGAGCCTAAACATCTGATTTGTTTCTATTTACTATAGTGTAAAGTATACGATGAGCTGTGTCTCATGCCAGGTTTTTCTTTCAAGTAGCCTTATGGAAGTTTGCCCTGTGCAGAGTACATGATGAAGGACACAGAATCTGGGTGGTTTCAGTACAGCCAGAAATGATGCCTATGGCTGTCCAAATAGAATTGACTGAACTAAATGGATTAAACAAATTAACTTCTTTTATTTTTTCCACTTTTGGCTGAAAACTCTCTAATATGGAGATTTCCCACAGGATGGATATGTTGCTATTTATCTATTCCAAGGTACAGCTCCAATGAGAATTCATGACAGCAACCGAAGCTCAAGTAAACTGGGTAGTCAGAGAGAAAGTATTAGTCTAAAATCCCACTAGGTTGCACACAGCACATTACAACACACAGTGTGGAAGATAAATGAATTCCAGCATCACAGACTTGCTCACATTTGGCCAAAGCCCTGTATTCCCTAGGGACCTTGGGTAAAGTATGTATTTCACAGAAGACACAATATGTCAGATCTCTGGCCATCATTATTATTATCTTCTTGCAGCTATTGGCAGATGGAAAAAAGCCTCTTGAATAATCTTACCTTTTCAAGACACGAGGTGGGGGGAAAAAATCAAAAGCACAGTAGGGTATCCCAGCCTAGTTTACTGCTTCTGAGTAAGTATCTGAGTGTACCAATTCTTGCAGCTAGAAACTGGAAATGAATGCAGAGACCTTAAAAATAGTCTCTTTAATAA
Source organism: Chloroceryle amazona (assembly GCA_027560015.1). Lineage (NCBI taxonomy): Eukaryota > Metazoa > Chordata > Aves > Coraciiformes > Cerylidae > Chloroceryle > Chloroceryle amazona. The sequence continues at coordinate 17,684 of JANHFX010010429.1, forward strand.
GTTATTAAATAAGGTGTAGGTGTTTCCCCTTAATGATTCATAGGAGTAAATCAACTCACAGGCAATTGTGTAGCTGCAGTAACCAAAGCAGCAACAGTGAAGTAGGAGCAGACTGCCAGAGACACAGGGTAACAGGTTTCCCAGGATCACTTTTGCCAGTGATGGCATCCTGCAAAGTAGGGTTTCTACTACTGTAAAGGAACATAGACCTGTGGCTACCTCTGAACTTTGATCAGTCCATAAACAGAACTGTTTCCATCCCTCAGTTCTGTAATGTCATTAAGCCCTGGTCATTCCTTTAGTGTTGCCCCTTCTCTCCACAGACAGCTTAGTCCTAGATAGGTTCTTGATCTCGATCTTTAGAATGGCAAAATTCAGCCAGTTCTGCAGCACTAAGCTTACACTGATGGTGAGGATTTATTTTTTTTTCATCCATGTTGTGTTGCATAGTCCCTTTATTCACTGCACAACACTTTTCTGTCTCTGTTCTTTTTTCCTGGTTTTTGGTGCTTGTTTGGTTGATGTTGAGTTTTTATTTGTTGTGTTGTTTGGTTTGGTTATAAAGCATAGCAACTTTAACAACTACACAATTTCCCTAAGTGTTTTAAAATGCTCATTACAGACCTCCTTTGGGAACTGCCAAGTTTTATTCTTACTAGACACATACTGCCTTTAAACATTCAATATCTTTTGATGAAAATGGAGTCTTTGAGGTAATGAGGGGAAAAAAAAATTCTCTCCAGCTTTCTTTGCAGCTTTCTCTAATTCATCAAAACATATTACAACTTTTCACTTCAAATGTTTGAAATTAGTTCATTCTGTCATCAGAAATAGCATGAAAAGTACCCCAAACCAACCAAGTATTCATATTACTAAACTCTTCTAATATGATCAAGAGTTTAAAAATGCTTTAGAATTTGCAGTCCTTTAAAATGACCCACTGAAGATTAATGGGTCATCTTCATTTCTGATGTAACCTCAGTGAAATAGTGACACTAGGACTTTAGTCAGGAGTTCAGTTGCTCTCCAAAGTAAAAGAAATAATTGTCTTCCCCTTATAGGCATATTTCAAATGATGTATCATCCCAGCTTAAAAGTAACTGAGTGCCTTTAAGAAGTACATATTTTGTAACAGAGCTTTACTATTTAGATCATCTATAATATATGCAGTCTATGGAGACTAAACAGAATTTTAAAACTTGAGGTCTAGGATTATCACTGAGCATGTAGTTTTATAAAGTTAATGATACACTTTTTTGCCATTCTAATTTTCTGAATAATAATTTTATTTTGTGATACAGAGAAGTGCATCATTTACTAGAACAGCCATAGTAATAATTGTTATTATTATCTGAATATCTTAGAAGTCAGCTTATATTCATATAAACATGAAAATTGTCTCTGCTTCCACTGAAGTACAATGTCCTAAAATAACAGCTCAGGTAAAACTGCAAATGCTCAATAGAAATAACTGTTTGGGTAATACTGAAGGTCTTGGTCATTACACTGAAGGTAGTAGAAAGCTGCTGGCACAGCTGGGTTGCTTTAACACAAGAGAAGTCTTTTTCATTAATTAGGTAATGAGCAAAAGGTACTCTCTGTCAATCTCTAACACTATTGACTTTGTTCAAAGGAATGTGATGACGTTTTGATACTGATAAGCATGTCTCAGCACAGCATATATCAATGATTTGTGATACCAGTCATGACCAGTTAAGTTACTGTGATGTTAAAAGGCTTTGATAAAATATTTGAAAGTAACCATGGCCCTTTTGATATTTTAAATCCATGAAAATATAAGGTAATTGAAGTTTAAGTAGACAAAATGGTAAACAAGTTGTATTGCATTGCATGTAATCATGTACAAATGCATGGATTGGATGTCTTGGAATAGCAAAAGAAATTTTTGACAAATGGTTCTTTAGAATTTTTAGAAGATACTTTGAGCAATGCTTGCATTTAACAGCCGTTAGTCATTTTATTTTGCCATCTTAAAGAAGTTATGAGTGCAAAGTAGAAAACAAGCATTCAGTAAGGCTTTGCATTTTAGGAGCAAGGAAAATAATTATCTTTGCCACTGATTCAGTGAAATTAATCTCGCATCTTGAATTCATGAATACTTTTCCCAGTAACCAAAGGGAAGTGACACCATTGAAACTTAGTAAAGCTTAGAAAGTGCTTTTGTTTCAGTAGGTTGTTTCTGTTCATACTGATTAATTATCAAAGTTTTGTTAATGACATTTACTTGGGTGATCTGAAAAAACTTAATTCTTTATCAGAAAACTTCAAAAAAAATGTACCAGGGAACTGGTTAACAAAAGCCATTAGTAACTTAACAGTATTCAGATAAATAGCAAAGGCAGTTCAAACATGAAAGTAACTTTAACATGCCATTCTAATGCACTTCTTACCTTTAATGTATACTTGTTGCCTCATTCTAGTTCTTCAGTGACCATGCAACAGTGATCTAAGTACCCTGACAGTGAGCAGCCTTCACAGAGTTATTTTTTAGGAATTATACAGTGTAAAGTACGATCAACTGTTTTATCTGCAGAGGCACTTAATAAAACACAGATTTATTTCAAGATCTATTTCCTGCAGTACATCTTGTGAGTCATGTTAGATTGTGGTACTCCTGAAAATGTCAAACATAAATTTGAATATGCCTGAGGCATGTCACATGCTAAAAGCTGTCAATCATGAGCCTTCCATAATAGCTGGATTTTCTTCTTAGAACAAAATGTAACTATCACTTTAAGACTTCAAAATGCACTTTTTAATCATGAAATTATAGTCACCTGTACCATAGATACACATTCCTTCCCACCTTCTGAGGACAAAAATGAACTTATATTGTATGAGTAATCACCTACTACTATGAAAATGATGTACATGTCTTGATGTGAAATGGAATAAACATCAGTTTGTGTTGTCAGTTCAGATTATCTCACATTAATTGACTGATTATAATCTGATGAACTGTGACATAAAATATCCACCATCTGCGAAGATATTGTACTTATTTAAAATGCTGACTGCTCTTCTCCTTCATCTAGGAAATATATTCCTTCTACTGTCAGCACATCTTGACAGCTGTACAAATAAGGCAGATGAGTTTTGGGAACTGTTTGTTCAATCACTTTGCTTTTGCAGAATCTTTGAAACCTCTTGGGTATCCAAATTTTAGGAGCCAAACCTTTTGGCTGGATTTAGAAAAAGAAAGCTCAGCTTTTTTTTACCACAATCTCTTGGAATTTCCATGCTCTCATGGGCTCAACACTAGACTGGTGGACCTTTTAATTCTATCATACTATTATTATGCATTAGGAAATGTTCAATGAGTATTGAGTTTTTATCTTTGCAATCTGAAGAACTTTATGATTTCTAATGCAAAAGGGACAGGTTTCATCCTTTTTCCAGGATGAAACCTGTGAATTTCTTTACCAGCCATGGAAACATGAAAATGCTTGCTATTCAAATAGCAATGTCTGAAGTCATTATCAAAGTTGACATACAAACTTAAACTGAAGACCGCCAAACCTGTTCCATTTTACATGTAGAAAAAACTAAATAGAGCAGTGAAATCTGGTAGTGCCTCAGCTGCAGGATTTATTGTCCTTTCAGATGAAACAGTTACAAATACACCATGAATGAATGAGTGAATGCTGAAAACTCTTGGCTATATTTGAGCTTCTGCTCAGCTTCAGAATGACTAAGTATTGTCCAGGGAATAAAACAAAAACAAACCCAAAACAAACAAACAAACATGCCCCCCCCCAAAAAAGCAAAAAAACCCTGCAAAAACATCCACACACACAAAAAAACCCAGCCAAGCAATCAAGCAAAAAGAACCCCAACACCAAAACAAACATAAACCAAAACACCCACCATCCCATACAAAAGGATTATCTCCAGGAAAAGCAGTAATTAAGCAAAATGAAAACGCAATGTATTGGGTACAGCTTATGTCCCGAAACAATGCAGTACTCAATATTTTTGCCTTCAGTGAAGGGAGTCAGGAGATAGATAAACCAATGATCAATCTTTCTTTCAAGCTGGCTTTGGTAGTCCAGGTTTCTGACAAGGTCAGACATGCTCACTTGTCCAGGTTTACAAGAGCACTGAATGATGTCAGACATAGTCTCATGGTGGACACATTCAATGGCACCTTTTTGATGGCACTTTTAAATAGCTACATGCAGCACTGATCATGAAATGCTGTATCAATCTTTAAAGACATTGGAACCATCACAGCAGGGAGTAGCAAGGAGGAAAAATGGCTGCGGAACAGTATGTCAGTCTATTCAGCTTGCTAATAACGTATAAGGAAAATTATGAGAAATGTAACAAAATGTACATGAGAAAAATACCATGCAGTTTGGAAGTAGTGTAGCTCAAAAGCCAATGGCTTAGGTATTTAATATTAGGCTTGATGATTAATTGCCAAGTGTTGCCTGGCGGCCGGAAGATATCGCGTTGTACGGAAAGCTAGGACCCCTCTCCTGATAGCCTGATAGCCAGCAGTGCTTAGTTATGATGCAAGCAGACGGAAGTGACGCTGTAAACCCGGGTTATAAAGTGCCG
>JANHFX010010430.1:0-45128 GCA_027560015.1 Chloroceryle amazona
GGGGGGGGGAGGGGGGTGGTGGGGGGGGGGGGGGGTGTGGGGGGGGGGGGGTGGTGGGGGGGGGGTGGTGGGGGGGGGGGGGGTGTGCGTTTTTTTTTATTTGTTGTTTCTTTGTTTGCCTTTTTTAAAAATAACAAGAGTTTAGGAAATCTTTCCTCACCAAGTCTGTTCACCTCTTGTTAAGCATTTTCCTCTTGTAACAGTGTAAACTATTAAAACCCAACTCCCCAGATCAGTACATGAGTGTATGAACAAGGTGGGATATTTACAAATCACATAAAAATCACAACACTGTCACAGTTGTATTTATTTGTGTATTATCACTCGCACACAGCAGTGCTTTACTAGATGTATTTTCTTATAAGCAGATAAGATATTCCCATTTAAAGCACTTTTTTCCAAAAAAAAAGTTAATCTAAACAGATTTTTATCAACTAAAAATTAAGACTGCCAAATATGTTTAGTACTGTTTCAGGGTACTAAGTTATACAGTACTCGAGGAGAAAAATTGCATTTCCTGATGAAGTCTAGGTCTCTAACTAGTGTCCAAAAGGATTTCTATTGTCCGTCTCTCTCTACCCATGGCAGTCATGTTAATTCCCACAATGCCATCAGTTCACTTTACACTAATGCTTCACAAATATTATTAATTACATACGGGGTCCTACTAATCTCCACTTTAATCACTAAAGAGGACCTACAGGAGGCTCACTTCCACATCTCAGCAGTCAGGACTTTCAGCTGGTGCTCAAGCAAGACATACTTGATCTCTGCAAAGAACACAAGCATTAAGTTGAAAATCTGAAACATCTAATTTTATTCCAGTCTCGTAGCACTTCCATACACCTCTAACTAAGCTGGTAGCACAGTTACATCCCACGGCAACAGAATTACTTGCATGCAGTTAGCCTCTTTGGCTATCACCATCTTCAGAGAGCATAGGTAAAGCTGGGCTAGCCCCTGGAGAGTGCAAGATTTTCAGATGTTTGATTCTTGCTGAAATCAATATCACGAATAAATAGAAGCTTCTACCAAACAACCTTTACTCCATTTAATGACAGTTAAGAGACATCTCATCAAACAACAAAATCTTTTCAATGGACATGTAGATATTAACAGCCTGTAGGCAAAAACATCTTTGTCAGATCCATCTCTATCCCTCCCTCATAGGGAGGCAGCAGTTTCAGGACAAACGTGCTACAGCTCTTCGCTATATTTTGTACCACTTAACATCTCAGACAGGTTTTGATTTAGCCATCTGATGAAAGTACCCTTCACAGGTGTCATTATGAACTTCTCATCAAGTTCAGAGTCTGAATAGAAACACCTGATTTGTATTGGCAGGACTCATACTGACAGAAACCAGACCTACAGAAAGCAACTGTGGATTATTGAATGCAAGTAATTTACAGCTAGAGCTGTCCTCCCTCCACAACTGCCCAAAGTTTTAATTCCAACTCTTAGCTGTTCATACTTTTACAATTAACTTCTTTTGACACTTTATGAGAGAAGTGGCAGAGGAATCATATCCTCATGCAAACCTCATGTGTTTCAGCTAACAACTTAGCATTTCAGACTGTCACATTTCAAGGAGCACTGCTGTTTCTCACCTCTTGGGCTGCTTGAAGTAAGACTCAAAGGAATTACAAAATTAAACAGGTTTGACAGAAATCTTAACAGGAAACCACACTCAGTCACCTATGAATCCTCTAGTTCTCCAGTTCATTTACACTTCATGCAGTTGTTTCAAGCACATTTCTCCAAGAGCAAAATATTTAAAGTACATCTCTTTCTTCTCAGCCAGTCTCTGTACAAGCAAACACATGAAGTCATTTGTCTTTTCGAACTCACCATAAGCTGCTTTAGCAAACCTCACATCGCCTATCGTGTAGGCAGACCATGACTTGGACTTATCTGGTCCACATGTCCAACACCAAACCCGACTGACAGCCCCTACCCTCTCCTAGCTTCTCCATTTGAGCCCTGAGAAGCACAGGCACAAGTTCTCCATTATTCTTGCCACCTTCATTTTATCAGCACTACGAGACATGAAAGTAGAAGTCCCCACAGTACTAATAAACACTAATAGGTACTACAACTACATGAAGCTTGGCATAGTGCAAAAGGAGTGACCTCACAGCCCTGCACATCAATCTAGTCATGACTAAGCCTCATAGTTCTGCAGCAGAGCTTTGTTGTGCTGGAAGCCAGCTTTGATTATTTGCATTTCATGATTGAAATTTGAAACACTTGGTAATCGCTTGAAACCATAGGGCTTGAAATTTACATTGAAGTCAAGACCTCAAGATTTTGACTAATACAGAATTAGTCCTTTAAGGTGCCTAGCATTCTTAATAAAAACATCATAAAGTTATCCGAGCAGGAAAAGCAATGACTGTACAACTTGAGAATGAGGCTTCTAAATCTTCACATTTTTCACATTAAAAGCCAATATGCCTGTACGGAGTGACCATACAATTGGTTTCCACTTACAGTTGTGTGAGAAAAAGCAACACAAAGAGTCCTGTTTCATATTTGGTTAAATTAATATCCTTTTCTCTTAACAGCACCATAACATTTACCTGCACATTTATTTAAAAATCTACTTGCTGAAATACAGACAAAACCAGCATTTTGCACTTGTGAAAGCCCAATGATTAACACAAGGCTAACACAGTTCTTAGTCAAGTATTCAGTCCACATCACTGAACATGCAGCCCAACACTCTAGGAAAAGCACTAAGCCCCTTCAACTGCTGCAGAAATAACTGTTCTTTAAAACTACTCACTGTTGTTCTTATGTAAGCAGAGCACTCTTTGAAGTGAAATAAAGTTTTACAAAACACAGGCTAAATAAAGATCAGAGAACCCAAAATATCTTTGGTATTTTTATCTGTTTCTGCACCACACAAGATAAAGCCATCAGAACTCACTTCAATAACCTCCTAGACAAACAACAGAAACACCTTACAGGTGAGGAAAAACATTAACCTCTTGAGAAAGAGAATATTTAATAAAAGACATAAAAATGAAAATAAGGACCCCACTCTTACCTAGCAGAAGACTGAAGCTCCAGTGGTTCAATTCAATGCCCTCAACAAACAGAAGCCCAAACTTGTGCTTAGTATTACAAACTTCCACCAGCACCTGCTCCCCAAAGTCTTTATTTTCCTCCCTCCATAGCCCAGGAGGCCACAGCATGCTTCCACACCACACATCCCTTTTCCCTAACCCCAGACCTATCTAACTACTGACTTCAGCTGTCCCTAATATCCATTAATATCCATCAGACAGCATCACCAATGCCTGAGAAACTTCTCGGGCATCAGTTTACCCCTGTAGATACACGTGAACTCTCACACCTTTAATGAATTTACCTCAGTAAATAATTCTGCTGAGAGTCCATAAGTAGTAGCAGAGCTTAACTCACCATTTATGTGCTAAAAGACCTTGTATTTATCTCTAGAAATCTGTGAGAGGAGGAGAGTTTTCTTTGTTCTGTTTTTTTTTTTTTTTCTAGAGGTGAAAAAAACAGTCTTTTTCAACCTTTATGGGGTTTCCCCTTTGAAACATATAAATAGGAAGATGCCAAATTCATACCTTAGTTGCTAATACTGCATTTAAGGCTGTTGAGCTGTTTAATTTGTCAAGGCTAAAATGTTTTGTTCCTGTTTTGATCCATCATTTTAGTGAATAAATTAAACAAAAATAATTTTTAAATCAAACCAACAACCCCAGAGAACAAGCAAACAAAAACCAAACCAACAACAACAAAAACCCACCAACAAAGAACCTCGAAGTATTTCTTCTCCAAAACTGAACAAATCACATCTACCATCAGTCTTCCCTCCCTTCAGCTGGTTCTGTGTGCGAAGGTTTTCCAGTTCTCCATAGTTTGGGATAGAAGCCATTGCAAGTCCCAGCACAATACAGCTCACATGATGAGGATTCATCAAACTTTTTGTTTTGATGTTTTCTCTCAAGAAGAAAGTTTATAGGTCTCATCTTGTAATGTTTACATCCTTAAGACATCCTAATCTTTTTGTCTACTGCATTTGAATGTGAATTGCAAGTACATAGGTTGCATAGCAGATATGATGCTTTTAGAAAAAGGATGTAAGTTTTCTGGAGAAATTAATATCACCTATGACTATCACCTAGTATCTCTACCTAAACTTTGGCAAAATTCATCTTTAGAGCTGCAGATGGGGATTTTTTTTTTTTATATTAAACCCAAAATATTTATCATTATAGTTAACCAATAATAATAAGTACTGTGTCACATCTTGCCACTAATTAATTGCCAGAAGCAATGGTAAAAGATACATCAGTTCACCATGCTAATTCAAAATAGTGGTGCTACTGAAAAAACTAAAACCAAAACTAAACCTAGAAAATTATTCAGTTCACATTACTCTCTTCCAAGCCACAGGACAGAGGAGAAAAAAAACTTGTCTTTAAGCAGAGATGACACTTGCTTTGTCTAGTGTTTTCAAACATGTTTCATGTAACACAGAACTCCTCAAAGTTCAATTTCCCACTTCTCTGTGGCCAAACAATATTTCTGTAATACAATGTCTATCCAATTACCAGTTCTTATTAACTGTCAAAGTGCTGTGCACCATCATTTGGTATTTAAAATTTCCTAAAGGTACTGGCATCATTGTTGGCATAAATTGGTTTATTTGTTCTGACATGAGATTTAATAATCTTATTTGTGACTGCTGCTTGTCTGAGATCCTTTAAAATAATCTGCATGTCCCATACTCATACTCAGTCTCATGATCTGCTCTGAAACAATTTTTCATGGCACCAGTTCTTTTTCATTTAACAAATCTCATTACCTACGTCACCCTGGAGACATGAACAAATAGCTGAAGCTGAAAACTCACATGAAGCTGCATCTGTCCCTCTTTCAAGCATTGCCCTATATGCTCATGGTATTGTAACAAAGATGAGCCTTTCCAACTCCACAACTTACACTCTTCTAGGAGGTTTAAGAGAGACACCTTCTTGTGCTTTCATTGGGGTTGAAGGGGTTGCATGGGGTTCCCAGACAATCTCTTGGAAGAATTTCAATTCTCACTTTACAGAAAATCAAAGCCTGGATTGGTGGGTAGGCATTGTAATGAACACAGGTGTTTCATGAACTATGTACATGTATAAGAAGAAACTTTTGAGTGTCTTACATTCTCTTTAAATGCAACTCTGCCAGTCAGCTGTAATTCATACCTACAAGATGTTCAATGCTTGGTCCTAAAGGAACTGTCCCACTGAATTTCTGTTCAACAATTCTAGTTGTAATATATTTCAAATTGTGGCATGTTATTGCTGATACTTTAAAAAAGTGGCTTACCTGGGACTAATTGCCATTAAATTACATCTTGCCCACATGAACTCCTATATGAGAAAGAGTGACGGGAAACTACTCAGAAAAGCAAGATCTGAACACAGCACATCAGTAGCTCCAAGAAGTAAAAACATCTAGCATGAGACTAGGGAAGAGTTTTATACTCAGCTGTTGTAAAACCACATCTGGCTTTCCTGAATTAAACCATGTTTAAATGTTCTCAAACTTGAAGCATTTAATTCATGATGGCAAAATTATAGCATAGATATGTATAGCAAGGCCATTGTTTCTAATGTAAGCCATTATTTGAGCTAATTAATATAGAGTTTAAGGGCTTTAAAGCCCACTTACTGCATTGAAAAAAAACTTCACAGCTATCTTATCACCAAGATACTGTTTATTCAAGTATCAACTGGTGCAGAGCCCATCCATAGCAGGAGCAACGGAAATTTAAGTGGAGTCTAAGGCAATTCACTCCTGTCAAATACTCAAGTACTCATGTCAGCTTCCTTCCATTCTTCTATTCTTTCAATCATTGAATCTATAGGAAATTACAAGGGCACATATTGCCAGCCAAGAACCTTTCAACCAGCTCATCTGACTACACCCAAAATTTTAAAGGTCACTGAGAAAGGGATTAGCATTTGGTGTTTTGCACAGAGCCTGTACAATCATTTTTGGTGTTGCTTTGAGGCACGTGACACATGTCAGAGCAGAAATACTATTTAAAGCCTATTGACCACAGACAAGAGGGAAAGAACATATAAATATGTGCCTTTGTGGCCAAGGGCAATGTTATCCTGGGGTTCATTAAGAACAGAATGTCCAGGAGGTGCAGGGAGGTTCTCCTTCCCTTTGCCTCTGCCCTAATGAGACCACACCTGGAGTATTGTGTCCACTTCTGGGCTCCCAGTTCAAGAGGGACAGGGAAATACTAGAGAGAGTCCCACAGATGGCTAACAAAGTGGATTAAGAGAATGGAACATCTCTCTCCTCATGAGGAAAGGCTGAGAGACCTAAGGCTGTTTAGTCTGGAGAAGACTGAGAGGGGATCTTATGTTTACAAATATCTGAAGGGTGGGGGTCACGTAGAAGGGGCCAGTCTCATTTCAGTTGTGCCCTGTGATAGGATGAGGGGCAATGGTCACAAAATGGAACACGGGAAGTTCCACCTCAACATGAGGAAAAACTATTTTCTGTGAGAGTGACAGAATCTGGAACAGGCTGCCCAAAAAAGTTAGGGAGTCTCCTTGTATAGAGACTTTCAAGACCCACTTGGATCTGTTCCTGTGTGGCATGCGCTAGGTGATACTGTGCTGACAGTTGTTGGACTCAATACTCTCCAGAGGTCCTTTCTAAACAATAACATTCTAAATATCTATAATTCTATGACATGAAACAGCACTGATATATCACAGTAGTAATTCCCCTATAATTCACTTTTACAAAGTAACACACTTGAAAGAGAAGGAAATGAACCAAAAAAGGTGCAAGCTCATTTTAATCCCACAACTTAATGTGCAGCAAGGGATGGAGGTAAGAGTAGACATCAGTGCATATCAACCAGCCCAAGAAACAAAATCCTATAGGACAGGGCTATATAGCAATTGCTTATGTGGAGGGGTAATGGCACAGTTCTAAAAAGGAGAGAGCTGGAGAAGAGAACATAGTCAAGGGAGGCTCCCCTATGAACGTTTTGTGTTAAGAGCTAAAGCTCTTGGTGTGAAGACTCAACATGTCAAGCAGTATCTCAGCGCCATCTCCTGGGGATTGTACCATTGTATGTGACAGTAACTGGCTTTATACAGACCCAAGTAAGCATGTTTTATTAAATATTTTTATTTTTCTACTCTCACACAACTAATGAAGTTCTAAGAGTGTTCAAGTACTTGCACTACCTACAGAAAGCTGACCTATTACTGAAAAATCGCCCCAAAAATAGGGTGTTCAAGATTATACAAAAATGGAAGAAACAATCCATCTGAACAGGCACACGATGAGGGCTTCTAATATTACCCTTAACCTGTTTTGGTTTTTTTTTTTTCCCTGAATAGTTTCAGTTCCAGATGAACAGCTGCTAAAAAAATGAAAAAATGAAACAAACAAAAACCAAAACACATGCAAAATGTTAAAACAAAGAACAGATATCTTAAGTACTGTCTTAAGACTGTTTTATGACTTCACCCTGTAATGTTTGCTGTCTCCATCTATGAGACTTCCACAAAATGAGCAAGTGAACCTACTTCAGGAAAGAATCTTCACTGCAGTGCTCTTCTAAAGCCCTAAGAGAGATCAATCCATATATCTGGACTACAGAGAGCAGCAAATGTGAGATGTGGAAAAGGACAAAGGGGCTCAGAGTATAAAATCCTATCTATGAAGAGATATTAAGTGACATTGCATTTGTTTTTATTTTGAATTCTCACTATCACCTGGATTAAGGTTTCTTCTATTAGAATGAAAAGGGGGAAAGGAAGAGGTTCACTATTCAAAGCATGAGCTAATGAGAAAGAATTCCAAGATCTCAGTCATATCAACAGGGGATGAAAACAAGAAGCTAAAGCAAATTGAAGAGTTGAAAGACTAACGAATCAGGCTCACTTAGCCTCTTTCAAGTCAGAAGAAACAAAACTTCAATCTTACTTTGTTAAAGACAAGATATGCAAGAGTAGAGGGGTACACCTCCATTCTACAGCTGGGAAACTAAGAAGTAACTTACTATGAGAATCTGATCTTACAAGTCAAGACAGAACTGAAGTAGCATTATCCTTATGAAGAGACATTTAACACTCATACCATTTAATGAAGAACAGTAGAGAAAAACATGTCAACCAGACTGGATGCTGACAGAACTTCTGAAGAGTTTTTATCGTCAGGCCAATACCAAGCCTTGGAAGACAATCTTGTTTACAGGATACTCTTTTTATAGCGCTAAACACTATGTGCAAAACAGATTGATAAGGAACTCTTTAAATAGAAAGATACAGCCAATATGATGGGTGAAATAGATAAAAATGCAGCAATAATCAAAATAATCCAACAGTCTCAGTAAAAGCACTGTTTTATGGTTGGCAGCAATTCAAGAAAATAAGAAAGCAGCATGAGCAAGAAGATTAGATCTTCAATTGCTGCAATTGTCCTGCTTCATCCATGTCAAGGGCAGGTCAAAGTAATTTCAGCTCTTTCTGCAAGATGACCAGCACTATTCTTCAAACACTGCAAAATCCTATAAAATGTAAGTCACAGGCAGTGACATAAGTGCTACACTGATGAAAGCAGAAGTGTTTTAAATGTTTACTCAGTCACTGATTATGAGCTGAAACCTTACTATATAAAAAGCAGCTGTTCTAGTTAAGCAGAAATCTATGGTTAGAATAAAATATCACATCTGAGAATGGGAATTATAATATCCATAAATAATAATCTGCTAATGTATGTGACTAATTATTTATGAATATTGTAACCCTCAAAGTAGTAACATAATGCTTATAATGTATTTAAAGAAGTAAACACAAGACAGTTAAAACCACACAAGTAATGAAAAACATCACATTTTTCCATAGTGGCAATCCCTTAGTTTTGTCTCTGCAGATTTCTTTTCTCAATATTTTAAAAGAATTTAAGGATATACAAGTTGTGATGTACCCTTTTTACCCCACTTGATGTTATGGTACCTATATTGGCCACCTGAAAAAAGCTACTAAAACCATTCCACACAGGCATAGTTTTTACTGCACAATGCGTAAATTATGAGCACTTTCAAAGATGCAATTCCTAAAAAAAATTCATATACATGCTTTCTCCAACAGTATTTCAACTTTAATGAAGTCAGAACTGAAAACCATCAGAACAATTCCATATGTCTATGTACAGTCTTTGGAGCATGACCAAGTATCTACTGCTTCCTATACACACTAAGTTGAAATAATACAATGGCAATATGACCAATTAGGAAATACAAACATGCTTTTGCAAGATTATTTAGCTGGTTTTGAACGTAGCCGTCTCTTGATGATGAGATGATCACTTTCCTTCTCTTTTTGTTCCATAAATATCTGAAAGATATTTCAAGAATAGCTCAGCATTACTTGAGACAAACATGCACTTCTAGACCCATGCAACCAACAACTTGCTTTTCCCCAGAAGCTGTTTTCAGCATGAGATTTGTCCCTCATCTTTTACTTGGAGGTCTCCCTGACAGGGAGTCCAATTTAGCTCATCATAACAAGCAACATACTAGGAACACAAAATTCTGTTATTGCAGAAACAAATACTGAAGTCCAAAGAAAATTATGATCTGAAAGCATCTCTCACTTCTGATCGCTAATACACATTTTCTGAAATGGGAAGTGTTCAGTAAATATTTTTTTGCTTAAATTCCTTTAGCTTTCTCTAACTTTCCTGGGATTCAGTCTGACTTTTCCTTTCATTTCCAAGGTTCTTAGCTTCTTTTACTCTGCATTTCTGTCATTTTCTTCATCCTCCTACAGCATTATGGTTTCTGCCACATCCATTCACACAATTTAGAGGAAATTCAACAGGATATCCCAGCATAGGTAAATGCTCACCATAAAGAAGGGAAAAAAGGGTTGAACAGAATGAGAAGCTGTACTTCCAAGAGAGCAAGAGTACGTCCATCACTGTAGTTACTGTCAAAACTTTAAAGTTGCCTTTTGGAAACAATACATTGAGCTGTGGCATTTAAGGCTCTTCATAGGCTGGCTTAGACAGGGCAACACAATTTAAGCACACCCAGCAGGCATCTAAACTGTACTTTAGAAAAGCGTGGGTGTATCCACATCCTGAAAGTAACTTGAATGTCAACTGAGCATAAATGGAATTGGACATTACCGTAGGTACTTCTTTGACCTGTAAAGTTAATCATACATGCAGAATGATGTTTCAGTGTTTCAGTCATGTTATTCCAAATTTAGGGATCCCTTTAATGGTGTCTATTGCTATTCTCCCTTTTTGCTATATCACACTTACATGAGCTAAAGGAAAAACAAATTAAGCCTCAACTGTTGTGGTAGATAAGCAAAAGCAATCCTCCACATGCCACAGCTAAGACATCTAGAAACCAGATTTAGAGGTATCTCTGTGATTGCTGTAGCATCTCTACAGTAAGTCAGCAGTCAAACACAGAGAAGATAGGTGACAAAATAGAGAAAAATAAGTAAAAAAGCAAGAAGACCAAAAGTAATATGGAGAATAAAGAAATAAGTTAGTACTTTCAAACCTCTTCTGCAACTTGGAGACCTTTGGGTTTGTGTCCCTAGAATAGTTTATTTTAAGCCAAGATTACAGAAATACCTTACAGTGGACAGGACAGTAACATGTAATTACTTACTGAAGAAGCAGGGATATCTACAGGGCAAGAAATGTCAGTTGAATACAGCTTCCTCTTGGCTTTTTTTGGCTTGAGATCATTTTCCTTGACACTTCCCATTTCTGCAGGCTTGGGAGAGCTTATTGTCTCAATCAGCTTCTTTGCTAGAACACAAGTGTTATTGTAAATCAGTATCTTACTGGTTTTGTGAACCTCAGAATTAATGAATAAAGCACAGTTTCTTAATAAGAGTTTAAAAACGAAACACGTACTCTCAAGTTCAAAAAAAAATTCAGAAATGGTGTTTGACTACCACAGCCTTCTGTAGCCAGAAACAGTTTGTTTTACCGTCAAATGCAAAAGCTTTAAAGATACATTTAAATAGCACATTAAAAGTTAATTAAGATTCAGATTTCACTGAAAGTTCAGCACTTGAACAGGACCTGAAAAACACAATGTTTTTGTGCTGACAAAAGCACAGGGTAGAGAATTTTTTCTACTTTTTTATAGTTTAATCAAACTAGTACCAATGGTATAAAGAGATGCATGTATGATACAAGCTAGAACAAAAGAAACTCCAAACAATACTAATTCATGCAAAAAGAGGAAAAATACAGGACATGGTAATAAAGGTTATAAACCTGAATATTTATTCTGAAAATCCTTAGTTTGAACTAAATTTTGAATAGTCTGAATTTGAATTCTATCGATAATGGTATGTACTCACTGAAGCAATGTGACAAACTTGAAAAATTAAAAAAAACAACCCACCATCATCATCTAGTCTGTCAGAGCAGATAAGAAAGATATACTCTCTAGTAAGCCAAATTTTCAAGCTGCTACAGAGATCTTAGTTTAATTGCCCACATTGAATAATGACTGGCCTTGTTTTAACCAACTAAATAGCATCTTATTAGAATTTAAGCTGTCAGTTCCATGTGCCCTCTGCCAATTTCAATCTTCTTTTGAAAAAACACAGTAACACAAGAGATCATGTCTCACTGTAGAAAAAGTCCCAGCAGTTAGTCTTTCCAGGGCTATGCTTACAGTTAACAAAATACATTAATTGCTTCATACTCAGTTTATTGAATTCCACATTTTCATGAGACACCAGCTTTGCAATTCTGTAGAGCTCATCTTCCTGTCCCACATACGTACACCGAAAACCAGTAATACGGTTTCCATGGCAACAAAGCCTGGGAGAGGGGGCAGTTGGGCAACTTTACAAAGTTGCCCTTAACTGTTTTACTGTAAACAAGAACAAACTCACTCAGACATACTAACCTCAACAGTCATCACTGCTTTTATGCTAAATGTAAATGCGCATATTTCACACAGTGGCCTTTCATTCCATCTGGTTTACCTTTCACACTTCACCTAAGCGTTAGAACTGTATGGCCCTTGCAATCAAGGCAGTCTTTTCTACTCTGCAAGATTCAATATAGTAGGCCCCAGTTCAGACACTTATTTCAAAAATGAAAGAACTTAATACAGCAGACTGGTCATTTAACAACTTAAATATTAATAGTTTATAGTAGAAAAGAAGCCATTCTACAATGCTCAGACAACATGGAAGCAGCCTTATTTTTGCTGTACAAACCTTTAGAGTGAATAATAGTAGGAGAATTGTGAAAAAAACCTCCAATTTTTTGCAGTGTTACATCTTTCTTGTTAGGTGGCTTTTTACCAGGAGATTCTTGCTTTCTTAGAGAGTATTTTTTTCTAAACTGTGAAGTTGACATCTGTACAGAAATAAGAAAATTTAATAATTTTCAATTTTAACTCCATTTGGCTTCAATATTATTTTCAAGCTGTTATTGAGCTTTGTTACTGACACCTCTGTTCATTATACTTATGATACTAACACAGCAAGCAATGTAGACAATCATTTTATATCCAGAAGAAAAAGAGTTGCCAAAGTATCACATAATACATTTAAGGGCATTAACAATATAGAAAACAAATAGTTTAAGAAAAAAGTATATTCAAAGTTGTAGAGTATTTTATTAGACGAGTTGTTCTAATTATAAATAAAACAGGATGAAATTGATGGGGAAAAGAAATCTAATACCCACCTCTTCAACCTGCTTAGTACTAAAGGCAGTAAAGACTAAAATAATCTTGTATAATTGTTGTACATATAGATAACATAAAGGTTAGTTTTACTTAAAAGGCATTGCCTATAGCAACAGATGTATTGATAGCATGCCAAAATTAGTCTTCACAGCTATTCCATAGGCAGCATTCTTCCCTTTGTATCTTTTTATACCGCAGTGAGTACACATGCCTGGCAAATACAGACTTACTCTCTTGGGTTAGCTTACAGAGTTTAGTGGAAAGACACCATAAGGGTTTAAGAATCCTATTCAAGCACATAGCTAAGGATAAGACACTGCTGCATTAAGAACTTTTTCTCCTTTCACAAGTCCACTTTTACAGAAACAGCCAAACTAACTTCAAAATTAGAACAACAAACCATTTTCTTGTTGCTTGTAGAAGGCGAATTAGTCATAGCAGGTTTTGCATTTTTCTCATTCTCACTTTTCACAAAATCCTAAGAAAATAAATGACAAGTTTAACTAGGATTCTTCTGGGGAAAAAAAATACTATAGAAGCAGCCACTGTTTCAGTGCTATGACTAACATTAAGGTGGTGTTGGCTAATAGTGGATAGAGTTAACTACTCAAATGTTAATTGAGCACTGAACAAACTTAGGGAACAGAACTAGAAATACCTGTAGTCAAACCATGCACACATTTACTTTTTTTCTCTCCATCATTTCCTATACTTTTGGCTTTAAGATATTTGACAAGTGCAAATCAGGAAACAAGGTGCTAGAGTCTGGAAAAACTGAAGTCTGTGACCTGACTGAACACAGGCCAGAGAACCATCAGTGGGAAAAGGTTTAAATATATCCTAGATATATCCTTAGGATCTCAAAGAGAATCAGAAGAGAGGATTCTAACAAATTATCAGACCAATACATTAAAAAACTGCACGACATGTTTTGTCTGTTGGTCTAGGTCATACCTCATCCATCTCTTCACTTTTCCTTTTCTTTCTTGGCTTAAGCATTTTAACTGTAACTGGTAGTGTACTGCCCTGGTGCTTCACCTCCATTTTATTGGGATGCAGAGGTGTGAACTGGATTTCCATCTCTGGTTTTGGGAATCTACTAGTTTGTCCATTTTCTGTGGACACTTCAGAAGAGTCAAGGACAATTTCTGAATGGTCCTGCAAGCATACAGAAGTTAAGAAAACAAGTTTTAAAATAACTGAGTCAAAAAAACTGCAGTACATATCCCTCCCCAGTGGGCTTCAAAGTAATAATTCAATTTTCCAGCTGTTAGCTTTCACAACACTTATAGAAGAAATCTACTACAACTACATAGCAGAGTTTAATTGTTATTTTCTAAAACTTCAAACTTAAATGCACATTCTCTACCTATATTCACAGAACTTAGTTTTCCTTGCTGAACTCACCCTGATACTTTGCTTCCAAGTCATGTCAGTCAAGGGCAGAGGTAGCTAGTCACAGTTCCCAGAGCTAGCAGTAGAATTGACATTATTTTCTTCATCTTAACTCTGCTGCTCCTTAGGAACTAGGCCATAATAGAAGCTTTTGAGAGAAAAAATGTGATCTTTCTCTAGCTTCTTTAGGAAGCTTTCCCTTCCCCTTCTACATTAGATAAGTTAATCATGTAAATAACAATGTCCACCTGGCAAGTTACAAGCCAAATTCAACCTGTGAAAGACTTCTACATCCCTGCCTGTTCTCTGGAGGAAGTCATTCAAGCAGCACAACTGCCTGCAAACAAAGACCTTGTCTTCCTGCATAAAAGCCAAACCACAAGAACTTTGCAGTGAGGAAGGGATGGAAAGGTCAGTGTGCACAACTCTTCTTCCTCAGCAGCACCTACCTTCCACCCAACTCTGTCTTAGCAAAGCCAGTGAGAAAATCAGAGCTGTGGTCACCTCAGCTCCTGTATCTCTGTGGCAGCAGATCAACTGCTGGGTATTGTGCAAAAAACCTCAGCAGCTGTCTGAATGAGTCCTGGAAGGCAGACTGTTTGGATTGGTGGTGGCTGCTACTACTGCTGCTCCTTATGCTGGTTCACCCTGAAAGGTTACCTTCCTCCTCACAGAAAGGAAACTAATCAAAGCTCCCAGACAACCAGAAAGTAAGTTTTTTTCTTCCTCAATAGGCTCTCCTGGGATTCTGAGTGGGAACACCAGCATGACTGCATTCCCAAGAACAAAGTAGGCAAGGAGAAACATTTTCTTTTTTCAACTGTGCTTCATGAAAGAGTAATCAAAGTTATAGAGGAATGGTTAATGCCATTAGCTAGCAAAAGCTACGCACAGGAACTCTGCAGTGGAAGAAAAATCCAATTTGCCCAGCTATTGCTCACCTATTTTTATGGTTTGTGTTTGGTGGTTGTGGGTTTTGTTTGTTTGTTTTTTCTGTTTGTTTTTTTTGTGTGTGTGTGTGTCTGTTTGTGGGTTTGTTTGGTCTTTGTTGTTTTGGTTTGTTTGTTTGGTTTTTTTTTTGTTGTTGTTTTTTTTTGTTGGTTGTGTGTTTTTATTCTTATTTCAGGTGACTTATTAATACTCAAGCACTTCATGAGAATTAATAAGAGGTAAGTTTGAGAGCACACAGCTGAAGTCAGATACAATTATTCACATGATTATGTCATACAGCTTTTATTTCTGCCAAAGGCCACTAAGTTCAGGTGATCTGGTCACCAAGAAAGGTATTTGCAGCATAAAAGTTCAGAATGTTCAGGCAATAGGATGTTTGTTTCACTATTCTACATTTAGCAAATTCAGGAAAATTGCATAAAATTTTCTAATTTGAAGTTTTATACTAACTTCACTTAGTGAGGACGCACTGCTAGGACACTGAGATAATAAATAATTCTCCTTAACTTCATCTTATCTTACTAGAATATTTTGTCCAGCTATAGGATTTGTCTTGCTTTGTTTTTCCATAATCTGCAAATTGTAATCTGCAAATGAGTAAATATTCTGGGATTTACAGTCTAGCGTAACATGTTGAATTTTGTAAAGGTATAATAAAGAAGCTCAAGTACAGACAGGTAATGAACACCTGGGCTGAAAGACAACACAACTTTAAGGCAGTAACACCTACTCGTGATGTGATCCTAAGATAAACCCCACTTGCTTCCACTAACAATTTGTCTAGATCAATACTCTGCCTCCAAGAGTAGCAAAGGGACATACCATTTAAGGATAACGTGTGTGGATCCCAGTCACCTTGTCATCTGTTCACTTCATATTCTCCTAGCATTCTGTCATTGCATTACAAGTGTCAGAGGGTACACCTCTGCCTAATCCATTTACAAATACATTTACAGACATCTACTAAAATTTTTTTTATAATCCCTACTGACAATATCTGTGTTTCTACCACCTCCAGAAGATCAGTATCTGCTTCATATCTGAATGTCTCCTATTAGGATTTTAGGAAGGACAGTTGTGCCTTCTGTTAACCCACCAGAATCATGATTTTGTAAGCCTCATCCCCATAACCCTCTGTCAGCCTTAACCACTCCTAACTGGAGTGCCAGCTTAGTCTCTCCTCACAAAGCAGGAGATATACTGCCTTGACTTCAGTTTTTCTTATTCAGTTCAGAAAACAGGCAAAGTTGATCTTTGTGCAAACTTGAAATATCGGTTCAGTTTTAAGTGGAATGGAAGATGAAGTTTTGTTTTTGTGAACCCCCATATGAGCCGGCAGCTCTAATTACAGAATCATCTCTAGTACCACATTATAGGTGATATCAGCAAAGTTGAGCTGAAATCCCCTAAATACTGACAAACTGAGATGACATATTAGGTCTTAAAATTGCAAGAACCTGTATTAGTTAACTAATTTTTCCCTCGGGTACATAAAACTCTGTAATGTGTGTATATATCCTATTAACTGAAGTACTAGCTCAGAACTGAAGGTATAGTTAAAGTACTAAGAACTACACAAAGTAACTTCTAAGAGATTTACATTGTTGCTGATATATATATTGAGAAAACAAAACTGAAGTTATTGAAAAGATAACTTCAGTACATTCTTTCTGTACATAACAGTCATACCTCTTTGTTTACAGACTGATATATTTTATCTCGTCCTTCTTCAGGTAAAGGTGCTTCTGCCAAAGAGTGAAGACTTTCATGGTTAATGTGTAGCTTCAATTCCTTTATGAAGTCATCTTTTTCAGCCAGCTGCTTTCTTAGTTCTTCTATATCAGCTTCCTTATCCAAATAAGCATAGGAAAAATTACCACAAAATGCAGGGTTCACAAAATAAATTAACATATACATGAGCATTGTTATGATTACTTGGTAGCATCAGGTTTAAAATTGCAGGCTAAACCAGTCAGCTATCCAGCAAAAAGACAAAAATTTCACTACTAAGTGGGCACTATTTAAAGCAAAGTTATATAACAGCCTGAGAAGATGAAATGCAAAATTTTATTTATGTGGAATTATAAAAAGTTCACCTTCCATTTGCTCAGGAAGTCCTTACTGCTGTGAAAGAGGCAGAAAATGTGATATTGTTTCA
Organism: Chloroceryle amazona; assembly: GCA_027560015.1. Classification (NCBI taxonomy): domain Eukaryota; kingdom Metazoa; phylum Chordata; class Aves; order Coraciiformes; family Cerylidae; genus Chloroceryle; species Chloroceryle amazona. Next base: position 17,259 of record JANHFX010010430.1, read on the forward strand.
GATTTCCAGTCAAACGGTCAAATAGACTTGACTGTTATTTGAACAACTATATGTTATGAAACTTCAGTTACTGTACAATTTCAGTTTCAAAACCAATGAAAATAAAGGTGTTTTTTAATTAGCTGCAGATGGTTTTAATATGAGAGTGTCCAAGAACAAAAAAGAGAGCTAAAATGGGAAAGTGAATATAGTGTTTTACAGAATTAATGGATAACAAAACAACAACAAAAATAATTACACAGGAACAGAGAGAGATATAACCTTTTCTGAATCCTTTAGTGCAGCCTGTTTCAGTTCCGCTATTTCTTTATCTTTTTGTACGGTGTTAGAAGCCAAAGTTTTTAGCTGTACTTCCAAAGCTTCTACTAATTTATCTCTTTCCTCACGCCACTTTTGAAGATTGCTGTCCTTTTCTACCAGCTGTGCAGTAAGCCTTTCCTACAAGGGGAAAAAATAATTTAGAATTGAGCCCTGATTCTACCTGCTATTTGAACTGTCCCAATAGTTTGGTTTTGGATAGCTAGTACTATTTTATGACATCAGTAAACCTGAAAGCCTACAGAGATCTAAGATTTTTTTATGATTTTTTTTTTTTATTAACATGTCATCAGCAAGTGAAATCAAAGTGAAAGCCATCCTAAGTTCCTAACATACTCCTGTAGTGACTGCAGGTCCAGAAAGACATTGCTAACTACTTCTAGATGCAAATATAGTTTTAGATTGTGCTGATTCATATAATAAATTCATATGAAGGAATTATAACATTTGGGGCAGTCCAGTGAACAGGCAAGGTATGCCTCTTGTTATTAACTATCAGTCACTTCACTTTAAAAGCCATATGGGAGCAAAACATCTAACATTTTGACCAATGATTTTTACTCTGTCAGAAATTTTTTTTTTTGTCAAAATTTTGCTTGCTTTTCCTGTTCCTTGTAAAGCTTTTTTTTTTTCTTAGAAAAGCCAACCCACAAATTTAGTTTTTCAAAGTTTTTCTTAGCTTTTTAACTAGCAATTCATATATAAGTATAGGTTACTTTGTGGTGTTTTACATACAAGATGGAAGTTTGAAGAATTATTAGTGAGGTGGTAATGACTAGATAGAAAGGAACAGACGTGTTAACTTCCATTACATTATCATGCTTTTTCATTTTGTGAGCCCCCTATTCTTCCTTTTTCATATGGAGAAGACCCCATCCAGTCTTTGCCATGTGACAAAGTGAAGAGACCTTGACAAAAGCTAGCTACCCTCAAGCACCAACACTGTTAACACCTGACATGAGATTTGCTCTGTATTAAGACTAGAGGACCCTGCTGAGACCTCCATCCACTTACAATTTCTGCTTGTTGTGCTACATGGCGTTCTCTGTCCTCTGCAAATTTTCTCATTTCTCTGTTGCGATGGCCTTCAACTTCTCTTACTTGACCTAGGAGTCCCATTTTTTCCTCCAGCCACTTCTCTCTATCAGTTTGATACTTTGCCTCATTTTCCTATTTTAATGAAACCAGAAATAAAACCATAAGTAGAGATAAAGCAATAAAGCCTTAAAATACAGATTGCCATTAAACACATTATTTCAAAGTGATAACAGAAATACTAGCACAGTTTTACTCCAGCATATTCTCAAGGGCAAGTGTTTCTTATTTGTTCCTCTCCATTGAATAAAATTAACAGTTTTCAACACTTCTTATTCAGACAGGCACATCTTTATGGAACAGAATTTTTTTCTCCTGTAAAAATTGTCTGGGTAAGTCGCAAACACAAAGTTATAACACAAGTAATGGTAAAGAGATCCTTTTAACTTACAAATTCCCCATCTTTTTTACTGCCATACAGAACTCTGTAGAGAACTTAATTCTGCTTCAAGACTTTTAGAGTTTTCCCTTAGTAACGTAACGTGCCATATCATGCCCTAGGCTCTTGAAGACAGTGACATCAAAAAAATTTAGACTCTTAAGTGAAAGCTATGACTTTGAAATGAGGTATAAATTATACCATCATATTTTACCTTCAGTTCTTTTTGCAGCTTTATTAATTCCTCATTTTCATTTGTGTTTCTCTCCTGATTTTTGTTCATCTTTTGCTCACAATCACTACCAGTCCGGATATTCAGTTCTCTGTATTTCTGCTTCCATGCTTCCAGTTCTAGTCAGTACAGAAAAGGAGGTTACAAGGTATAGTTTCAAATGCATATTTGATCACTTTCACATATTTTAGTGAAGTTACATGCATTTATCAACTATGACCACAAAGGGACAACAGAGGCCTTTAACCATTAGACATTTGTTATATACTACATGCAATTAGTGTTTAAATAAGTCAACAAGTAAAAACATTAATTTAAAGCAGCTACCACAAACACATCCAATACAGTTTTGCCTCTTTGTTCCCTTTCCATTGAGAAATTACCACAAACTAATCTGTTGGTCTCTTCTAATTTGGCTTCAAGTACTTGATCTTGTTCAATCTGAGTCTGTTCTTGTTCTTCTAATGTCATCCGCATATCTTTGATAATCTTTTCCTTTGTGAACAGATCTGAAAATAAATGTAAGGATGAGCCCCTTCATTACAAGTTGTTGCCCCCATTTCTTGAGACCAAAAGCTCCAATAGAAAGAAATAGAGCATCTCCACTGAACTATCCAAACCCAAATTCGTAAGCTATTCTCATCAATTTGGTTTAGGTGAGCATTTCAGTGTTATCATCAGACTATGGCTTGTATTAATCAAAAATTAACCGTTGTTAATTTTAGCCATTGTCAATCCTGCAGAAACTGTTCTTGTGCTAGTCCAAGTTTCAGTGTTTGATTTTGTTAAAATTTACAATTAAAATGGCAAATAAATACCAACATTTAATAAGTTAACACCGATACAGCAAATCCACACTTTCTCTGTAGCATATGTTTCTTCTTCTGAGGTTGCTTTACTTTTCAAATATACTTTCTAATAATGACTCAAAAATTAGTTCCTCACTGTAATATTTTACGTCCAAGTTGGAGGTTTTCAGTATTTTAAAATAAAAATATATCACTCTCCAAACTTGTTAACATGACAACTCTAAGTTGCCATAAAAAAAAAAAAACAACAACACAAAAACTAAAAACCACAAACCCCACACCAAAACCCCAAACAAACACACACCCACACACCCTTCACCACCCCAAACAGAAAAGGCTTTTTCTTGACCTTCACATATTTTCTCATACTGTTTGGAGATTTCTTCAAGCTTCTTGTTATTCAACTGCTCCTAAATATTCCATTGAAAGCAAGTTAAAGAAAATATGTTGAAAGAAGCAAATATATATGCTAGAAATTAGTAGCTTTTCACTTTTACCTTTAACATGTAATGAATAAAATATATTCTAAACTCTATGTCTTAAATACAAGTTTTTTCATACAGTGTAAAGGAGCATTCAGGCTGACATAAAACCCTGTAATGTTTATAGGAGGGCATTACTACTAACATATTTAAGTGTCACTAACCAAAATCAGGATATCTGCAGGTATTAAGTATGTATTTACAAGACAGATTACTGTTTAAAACAATTTTACAGTGTCCTGAAGTGAGAAGTTTTTAAACATCTTTCATTCATCCATTAAAACTAATTGCAGCTGGGTATTCTTACCCTTCTTTCTGTAAGCTTTCTACTGTTTGGAAAACTTGCCTTATTAATGAATTAGCTAAAAAAATTAGGAACAAGTAAAATTAAGTTAAAACAAGTAAAAACACCTTTTTAAGTTGCAAGATTGTGCGCTGTTTGATCTCCAATTCTTCACTTAACTTGTTTTTGAGTTTCTGAAGTTCATTAACTTTGTTATTCAGGGATTTCTCCTCAGATCGCATTGCACACACCTGTAACAATGCAAAAAGACACCAAGCAAAGCTAACATTTAGATATGAACCTTTAACAAACTCTGCAAGTTATCTACAGTGAATTCTTTAAGAGTCAAGTTTTAGCAAGCATCTTAGCTGAATTTCAGGGAAGTTCACTATACTGTACGTTCTTCCTAGAATTTTCCTAATAGAAGATATTACATTTGGCTGTGGACAACAAAAAAGAAAAAGAGAAAAACACCCACAAAACCAAAACCACATACCAGAAAAGCACATAATTAAATTACAAATTCAGTTGTCCTTTAAAGAAAGAAATAAGCTATTTTAAGCTATTTGGTATTGCTAATGGTTTCTGACATGTGATCCCATCCATTTCTTGCTACTTCTTAAACAGAGGATTATACACCCAATGTTGTGTAGGAAAAGGTCCTAAAATGTTAGGCTACTCAAGAAGACAGATACTTCAAGGCTTAACTTAAAGTTCAAATTCTTGCAACTTTTTTTAGCTTTTAAGCTCTTAGCTATCCCATGAAGTTCTAATAAATCCTACTACTTGATAACAATAGTAGCAACTAACATTAGTAGAAGTCATTCTATTTTTTCATTGCTACTCCCCAACCTTCAAAGAAAACACAGCTCAGATTTTTAAGTCTCTAGAGGTTAGGGCTTTCCTTTTCTGATTAATCCATCTTTTCCTCACAGAAATCAGCATTTTCTACAAGTCTGAGGCTCTGAAGTCAGCACAGATAATGTAAGGCTACTGTTGTTACAACGGTTATGAAGTCCTTCTCCAGAAGGAGATTAGCTATAGCTTTCACAAACCTTTTTCAAATATATCAATAAAATCTACTTCCCCCCTTCAATATCTGTACGAATCCATATTTTGACATCTGGTCTTATCTTCAGCTTAGAGCTTCCATGGCAATGTAGCTTAAGATTCACTGTTACTCACAAAGTATGACTGAAAATAGCCTTACTATGAACTACTTATAACATTAGTAGTTTAAGATTTGTGAAAACAGGATTTAATGACAGAACATCAGACTTGCAGAAGGAACATTTGGGCCATGGTTACCAACCTCTTTCTGTACTTGCTGAATCTGTTTCTTGGCATCAGAAAATTTCTCTTTCAAATCTGAATATTCTTCCTCTTTCCTCTGCAAATCTTTTTTCAAATGCTGTATAAGGGCAGAGCTCTCAGAAAGATCTTTACAAAGCCTTGTGTTAGAAAAATTGACAGACATAAAAATAACATTAGTGTTACACAGTTCAAAGAAACAGCTTTTACACATCAGCTCAGGCTCTTTCACCGATGGTTTTATTCCTCAAAAGTACAATCTCAGATAGTACTTTTAGATTTCAGCTTATATGATCTTGAAGTAACAAACTTCTCATTCACTTCTGAATACTACAATTTAAAAAAAAGTTTAAAACACAGTAGTGCAACTATTTTTATCGTATGTTCTTACAAATTAACAAAAGGAACGAGGCTCGAGTAAGATTAAACTTGATACCTACATCCTAGACCTTGTAAGGATGAAAATTAATTACAACTGAAACTCGAATTGTTTCCCTCTACAATAGTTCCAATTTAGACCCATATTTTTCAAAGAACATGCAAACAGGTGAGGAAAACACTGCCAGTAGTACATACAAATACAGATTTTGAGCAGTGTATTAAAAGCTCTTAAAGAAGCAGTTTGGTTAACAGAGTTGATAAACATGCAAACATGTCAAAAGCAACTGATACTCACAGAAAGTAGTTTTAACTCATAGCCATTAGAGAATAGACTCAAGTTACTTTATTACTTACGATTCTATAGATTGTACTTGCTCCTTCTCATTTTTCTCTTTTTCCTGAAGAGAATGTTTCATGTTCTCTAAGCTGTTCATCAACAGCAGAACTTCCTCCTTCAGATTTGCTTCTTGATCATTCAGTTCTTTCAGTTTTTTGTCCGAATTGGCACATTTCTCTTGCAGAGCTACTGTATTACTTTCTAGACATAAAATAATAGATTCTTTTTCTTTAAGTACTCCTTCTAACTTCATTATGCTGTCATCTTTAGCTCTAGAAGCCTCCAAGAGGCATTCAAGCTCTCTTATTTTTTCCTTGTAGCTGGTAACTTCCTCCTGAAACTGTGCGATTACTCTGTGATCTTCTGCAACCTGTTTTTCAAAATCCTGAATTTTCTTCTGGATTTGTTCTTGGAACTGATTCATAAGATCTTTTTCCTTTATGGACTGATGATCTTGATTTGCAATCTCATTTAATTTTATTTTTAGTTGATTATTAGAATTCTCACTGTCATCAAGTCCCTTCTTTAAGCATTCAACTTGTTGAAGTAGTTCTTGAATCTGCTGACTTTTTTGTGAGGAAGCCATAATAATATTTTTGCATTCTTCCCAAATGCTTTCAACACTGCAGTGAAAGGAGTTCTCTTGTGTCAGATCTGCTGTAGAAGCAGTTTGGGACTGCATACATGCAGGACTCATTTGTGCTCTCTCTGGTTCATCTTTTTGAGAGTTTAAGGAATCCTTTAGATTAACTACATCAATGTCCACAGCATATGGCTCCAAGTGATACAACTCGTCTACTTTGGACTGCATGGTTTTAATTTTTGACACTTTATCAATTATATTTTGTTTGGCACCTTCTACTTCATTACTTAAGTGAATAATCTTTTCTTCTTGTTCCCTATTTATATTCTTCTGTTTGTCCAGTTCAGAAACAATCTCCTCATAGTCAGCTCGACACTGCTGAAGTTCTTCTCGTAAGCCAGAAGCCTTTTCTTCAGAAGCAGAAAGCTTGATATGCAAGTTGGTCATCTGCTCACTGAACTCATCTTTTTCATTTTTTTCTCTTCTGCATTGTTCTTCAAGTGCAGCTAGCTGACCTTCCAAGATTTCAGTTCTTTCCTTCAGTGCTAGTATTTCTGTATAGTTCTCAGAACTATTTGTTTCCACATACTTGGTTCTTTTCTGCTCTTCAGGGTCATCTTCCCAATTCTCCTTCATATCACCTAAAAAAACAACAACAACCCAAGACAACCCATACACCTCAAGTTGATTAAAATCAATAGTACAAGTTACTAGTAACACAAAATAGCAATTACTATATGGAAATTGGTCACCATCTGAAAGCCATACCCTCATATCATATAGCATTGTGAAGTCTTGAAGCAGTTAAAGCCCTCTGCAAGTTTTAAGCATGCAATAGGTGCCTCTTAAGCATCCAGCCCGTTTGCAGCAAGAGGTGTTGAGAAGCCTTTAAAGAACGCCATGTCTCTATTCTAACCTTGAACTCTGCACCAGTAGTAGAAATCTAGATCATTTCGCTAATATGTGGTATTACCTATGAGCTCGATAAAATTCAGTTTTATTTAGATTCCACTTCCACTGGTTCAACAGTCCCTTTAATATAGCCAGCAATCACCCATTCTACATTTAAAAGAGTAATGGTATTGCATACTTCACTGAAAAGATCTATTCATACTCAATATCTCCTTTGAAAATAAAGCTAAAATTCTGTTGCAAGTAGAAACTTCCTCTCTTCTTTTTAAAGTGGTTTCTAAAGATGGCCACACCTCATTTGTTGCACATAAAGTTCTCCCAGAAAGATGTACAACATTCCATCACACCCCACATTTCCATAAATACTTTATTAGTTTAAGACTGTTCTCCACACCCTCCCCCATGTAATGAGCAATTCTAACTAAAGTCACATGCATTTCAGCACCTTCAAAATAGACTCCAGTTTTATTTCACACAAGTGTTTTAGCATCCAACTGTGTCCATTCAGTAACATGCATGTATTAAAATTGAGCCCATCTCTAAGGATTTGGTCATCACAACTGTGGGCTCCAGGGATATACCATGGATTCTTGCAAATATGGCAACTACAGGAAGGTGGAATTCAGCAGTGATCTCACTTTGGGAGCATTTAGCAAACAGGTACATGTGTACTGCATGAGAACAGTCTCTGAATAGAGATAACAAGTTTTATAGTTACAGGCTTTGAGTGACTTACAGAGAGTCATACTAAAGCATTAGCAATTAATGTTTTCCATCTCAATTTAGGTTTCGATTGTTTTTAGAACGTCAAATTCTACAAGACACTTTTTTCCATCTCCTTTTCTCTACCTTTTCTCTTCTGTTCTAATTACATATCAAATGCTCCTCCAGGTCAAGTAAAACAGCACCTTTACTCTGGGGCTTGTAAAGTCATGCTTCTAAATCCTACAAGATTAAAAGTGTTGGATCGGGATATGGATTTCTCCAAAAGCTCTATTGTGTAGTCTCAAGACAACATATCAGATGAAATGCTACTTATTCCTCACACTAGACATGAATTTTACATGCTTCACCAAAACGGAGAGATGCTAAGGTGACTTAAGACATATTGTGATATAAAGTGTCAAGGGAAAAGAAGTAGTAGAGCTTAGTCCAATGCCTATAATGAGAAAGGAATGATCATTCGCAAGAGGATTTAGAAGCAAGCTACATGTTTTGTACTGACAACTACAATGATGCAAAGCAGAATATTAGTGCAAGACAGATGCTTTTTTGTCCAGAAGCTTTTTATGTAGGAAGAAAGAAAAAGCCCCATACCAAAACGTGGGAAGCAAATCCTAGAACAACAACAAAAATCGGCAGCTACAAACCAAAACCAAACACCACACAACTTAACTTCAAGGTAAGGTAGCCTATCCTCTCAAAACAAACTTTGGTCATAGACCACTAACATATATAAATCCTGCAAGGCCCCATCGCAGTGTAGCTGCAACTCTTTTTACTATAGTGCCAATACATTTAATGAGAATGGTTAAATGTGTGTCTATATAAGTTTCATCATTATGGAGCATTTAACAACTCAGTTTTTAAATTATACCTTATATGCTCAACACCTGCCAAAGAAGCATATTTAGCATAACTGAATAGCCTGTTCTTCCCAACAGAAATCTCAGTGCTGACATAATAGGCACAGTTACTCATTTCAGTTTGAGAAAAGCTATCACTTCTCTGGTTTTGGTTTAAACTAGCTTCTGTCACAAAATAAACTTACTACCATATACTGTACCAAGGAGTCTATATCAGCTTCATTTCCCGCTTCCTTTTGGTAACATTTATATAGGCGTCACCATCAAATGGTCATGCTAGTATCCAATATTCATCCCAACCAAACATGGTAGAGACAGAACAGATGCATCTAGTACAGAGGCAGAAGCTTCTTAAAGAGACTTCAAAAACTTATTTGAACAAGTTGTACAAACATCAGAAATGCCCTACTGGATCCCACACATTACTACGCTAGGTTGACTTTAAGATAATATTTTGCCTCCTTTTTGCTACTGTTGGTAGGCCCAGACACATTCTACAGACCTTTCCTGACATAGAACAATTGGGAGTATTAGAGGAATGTAAGACAATAGATGTCTGCTTAACCCTTTCAGTACCTATATATGAACCTGTTGACTGTTAGCTTGCCTAACCATTGCTGGAACTTGGAAAATTATCTGCCTCTCCCACAAGTATTAGACGTTCACTACCCTCTGCATGAAGTGCTTTGTTCCATAAACTTAAACTGATCTTCTACTAGATGGAGTGTTTCCTTATTCTTTCACTGCAGAATGTGATGAATGACAGTCCAGCATTCAGTTTATTCAACATCTGTATCCTCAGTTTTCTGTGATCATGCGAGTTTGACAAATCTTCTTTTAAGACATTTTATCCCTCTTTATGTAGACAAGATATTCTCTGCTTCCCGTTTTTAATCTTGTTTCTCTTTTTCTAGCCCGTCCTCACTCAAATAATGCCTGAAAGGTTGTTTTTGGGTTGGTTGTTTAGCTTTTTTTTTTTTTGAACTTGCACCTATTCTGCAGGAAAAAGGCGCAAAAAAAGTAAAACAACAAAGGAAAGACCTTTCAGTCTCCTTTTGCATATGTTTTCCACAGTTTTGAAAAATTCAAGCCCAGCTGTGTCATCAGGTCAAGTTAGAGGTAGGCAGACGTTACAAATGCAATTTTGCACAAGTCAGTGCCATATATCTCAATCTCACAGATTAGATTTTAATGAAATGGGTAATAGTAAGCAGTGGTGCCCTTTTAAGTTTCACCCTTACCTTTAAGGGTCTTCAGCTGAAGCTAGCTTATTCATCTCATTCTAAAAAGACTGGTAAAGTCACAGGTACAGCAAGAAAAGCAAAAACACTGCAAGTGCAAACGTGAGAGCTGCAGAAGATATGCCATCTGTGGATTTAAATGAGTTTTACTTCCATTCAAGGGAAAAGCTTCCTTTGCTATCACTGTAACCTTGACCAGAGCTGGTGTGTTCACAGCAGGCATACAGAACAAAACACCAAGTTTTCACAGCACATACTGTATGACTGAACAGCCATTCATTCACTGACATCTTTGATGATTGCTTAGTTATAAAAACCTTGAGCAGGAGATGCTACTTTTCCAGAAGTCCAGCAGCAGTAACTTTAGTGCAGAAGCAACTGTTAAGAAATTGCAAAAGAACTACAGCCAAATCTCTAAGTACATTAATAGATGAGAAAAAGCAGCAGAAAAGAAAGTCTAAAAACTAACTTTTATTTTAAGCATTTAAGAGTAAACAGTATAGGACCTTGTGCAAACCAGATGATATTTACATAAGTTACTTCCATTTACAGTTTAACAGTGTAGATTTTCTCTTTACAACGTAACATTTACGCTTCACAACTTTTTGCTTCTGTTCTGGAATAGTAATCAAGTTTTTTTGGAAGACCCCCTGTTGAGTGATGGTAGAAATTGTACCTTTCTTTGTAGGTGGCTCTTCTTCCACAGTAGTGTTATTTTCAAAGCAACGTTTTCTTCGAACTTCCAATACAGTTTCTTCACAATCCTTGAATTGTCTGCTTTCAATCACTTGGTTAGAGTTCTTTTCTGCCAATTTTCTTTTAATGGTAGTTACAGTGATGTCCTGTGTTAAAATAAGATCAATTAGTTTGAAGCTTTATAAAGTGAGTAATTAAAAGGCTTAGTAATCTTTTATGCAAATATTTTTGCAACATTATCTGAGTAACATGTATAGGGGTCATCAGAGGAACAAGTCAGAGATGAGTTACTTAAACCACAAGCAGGTTCATCTGCAGATACTAATAAGTACAATGCTCTGCGTGGTGCATGAAGCAAAGCAAGAGACTAACAAACTACAAAATGCAAGACTTCTGTGTAAGAGGAGTTTGCTTACCACGTGAAAATATCCAGTATCAAAATTGTTTGACAAGCCTGATTTGTTCAAAAGGCAAATGGTCAGCTCTACAAGCTTGTCACTTATCATATGAGACTTGGGAGTTTTAGCCACCTTCAGCAAAGCCACAGGTCATTTTTATCTTGATAGATCTGATGCAGTTTGAAAGTCTAGTTAGTTCTGTCATACATACTTTAGAAGTTTGACTAAGAACAAAGTTTCTTTACTTGCAAGACAAGTGGCAAGCCATGCTGGTTGCCAAGGACCAGTTATTCACCTATAAAATATTTCATTTAAAAAAAAATAAAAATCTCTCTCAAACAGACTTAAGGTTTGTGGTCATGTTTCAGATATCATGCTACAGTCTCAAAGAAACACCAGACAGAACTGGAGCCTTGATCTTGGAAGGACCATTAACAGGAAACAGTCATCACAATTCTTACCACTCTCAAAGCATTCAGGCTATTATAAAGCTAAGTTGCTGTGGGGCAGAGAGAGGGAAGAGGAAATTAAAGTATAATCAAATCCTTTATTTTACAGTAGAAGAGAGAAATGGATCAGTGCTAAGTTTCATAGCCTCATCTAGTCCTCCACATCTACAGTCCTCCAGATCACTGCTTCTTAAAGTCCTATTTTTCCACAGCTTGAGTTTCAATGACAACTTGACCAGCTACCATTTCAAGCTAGCAGCAATTACTCAGAGAACATGGAATTAACTAATTGGAAAACTGACATTATAAGCACAGGTTTCTTTTTTGTATAAAGAAAATTGGTAAGTGTAAGACTTACATAGTCTTTTATAGTTTCTTCTAAACGGGATATCAAATCTTGTAGTCTTGCAATAGCATCATCTTTTTGCTCCACAATGTCCATTAGTTCTTGAATCCTTTTATTCTGTATATCCATTTTCTTGAAAAAGAAATAATAGTAGTTCATTCAGCAATAAAGTGCTCAACTATACCCTGCATTTAGAATCAAGATCAGTTAAACTAAGCTTGCTACCAAAAAAAGCTTAAAAGTATACTATGTTAGCAATTAATAAAAATCCCAACAGCTTAAAAGCAAATAATATTGCACAATTTTTTTCCTTGAGAAAAAGTTACCTCAGTTGCTACTTTAAGCTGCTCGGTAGACTCATCCAATTTCATCATCTGCATTTCAAAGTCTGTAATAGGAAAAGAAGCCTGTGTCAAATAAGCAGCCATTTCATCATTTACTCAGTAATCCATTTTTCCAGATCTTCTGGTACCTCAGTAGCTTTTAAATAGATTAATTTCTTTTCCTGCTGATATGCACTGTAAGTAGACATTTCAAAAGTTGTTTAGGCTTTTTGAATAGAAGAATTGGGCCTTGTAACCTGTGTAATACACAGATCACATCAAACTTCTGCTGAAATTGTATTGCTATTTTTTCCACTGTGCATGTTCCACAAGATGCCTGTAAAAACTGCATCAGCAAAATGTAAAGTGTAGGGATTGCAATATAATGATGAAATTAATGATCAGTAGTGTCGACATTTTACCCTACAATTCTACAGTCTAGAACGGTTTCAAGTTTCATCTTAATTAAATAATGCCTGTAGAATTGATCAGCCTGAACATACACAAAATAAATTGCTTACCACCTATATACATGTATTTTTTCCAAAACCCTGGATTTTGAAATCTGTTCAGCTGGGTTATTTTTATTCTACAATACTTACTTCTTTTTTTGGCCTTTCATATCACACTTGGACCTAGCTCACCTTTGGTTTTCTGTGTCAGCTCTTCTTCAGTTTTGATGAGTTTATTGGTTATCTTTGCCAGCTCTTCTTTGGTTTTAGTTAGTTCAGTGGTAATTTTTCCCAGCTGTTTTTCATGCCAACCTACAGCTTCATCAGAATCCTCTAGGGATGCAATGTATTCGTGTGCTGCTTCTGCCTGCTTTTTGATATCACTGACATCATTCTGCAGAATATCAACAATCCCCTCAAGATCAATGTAGCCACCTGGCCCAATGCTATGTTCTTCATCCTGAAAGATAATTTATATACATTTGAAATAGCAAATAATTACTCAATAGCCATTAGTTCTACAGAAAATTTGGAAGACCATTATGAATTCGTGCAAGTAAGTATAGTCATTTGTGGCTTCAAAGCCATCTTATGGGCTCACATGTAATTTGATTGCTGGTTTGTTTACCTTCACATAAAAGTCTCCAGTATCAAGTAATAGCTACTTAATTTTCATAGCTTTCCATAACGCACCATCACATTCCCTTTTATATTACCACAAAAGTATCCCCTCCAAATTTAACAACTAGTATTTTTTAACCAGTGAGAACACTGAACAAACACAGCAAATGAACTGTTTTAGAGGAATACATCTGAGATTTTCATATATCAGTACATGTTTGTGAGGTAAAATAATATTATAAGTTGCCACAAGCTTAGGTTGTACTCAAAACACTGACTTGATAGCTTGCTAAAAAAAATATTAAAAACCTCAAAACACACACAAACCCACAATAAACAACAGGCTCCAAACTCACTAGAGCTAGCTTCAAGTCTATTTATGGCTTAAGTGTTTATAGAATTCTCATTGCTTCAGTTGTAGCTACAATAGCCTTAAGAGGGAAAAAGTCTTTGGGACTGCTTCAGTACCATCCATGTATGGGGCTTAAGTAGTCAGCTTCAAATACTTTAAACAGGGACTTCATATGCAGTACTTTATACCATAGTGATGGGTTTTTCACCCAGTTTCTTCATATACAGTAATTTTCACTTTGCATTGCAGAAACAGAAAATCCCAAGGATTCCTAAATGCAGACGCCTGAGGCTCAGTAATTACTCCTATTAAATAGGCTAAATGTATCTTGCTGAGGATAGCTACACAGCATGCAATTCCTTGAAAACATCTTTCTAATCCTTGAGATATATCACCACCATAACAGGTAGTTAGCTAAAGGGATGCTATTGGAAGGGTATAAAAATACCAGAGGTCCAGCTTGTTTACTGCAAGGCCGATCATTTAATTTATTGTCTTCATCTGCATTGTTAGAACCACCATTTACAAGTTCCTTGAAGATTTCTAGGCGTTTCTCAGAATTTTCTTCAAGTCGTTCTCGTTCATAGGAAAGGCACTCTCTATAGCAGGAAAAATAAGTCAGCTGAAAGCTACCTAGTGTAAGTTGCTAAGAAGTCATTACTAAAGCTGCCTATTAAAAAATCTTTATTTTTTTTCCCCTTTATTTTGGCACAACAGAATCATCCACAAAATGTTGCCACACTAAAAAGTATATTTCCCCCTTCTTCCACACCCCTGAATAATAAGCAGGGGACAAGTATATACACAGATTATAGATAGCACTTAATTACAAGCATTTTTTTCTAAGCTTCTTCATCCAGAACATCTGTTTGGACTATCACTAACACTGCAGTAACCAAAGAATTTGCAAGTGTCAGTTTTACAGCTGCCCATCAACAAACCTCTTTTATTAGGGAGAGTGCTACAGGAACAAATACAGCTGAGATTACACACACACACTCCTACCTGCACCCAAAACATCACAGTATTTTTCCTGAACTTGTAGTCCAAACAGAAACCAATCTATTAACAAAAGCAGTAAGCCTCGCAGAAGATTGGTCACTTACAGACATGCAACACAGTTAATAGGTGAATTTACTTGAATTTATCTAGTAACTTTAAAACCACTTAAAGCTGACTTACTTGAAATTTTTCTCCCGCTCAGCAAAATATTGGGTAAATTCTTGTGTCACTTCTTCACGAATTTTTAGTTCCAGCAGTAACTTGTTCTTCTTTTCAGCAATAAGTTTGTTCTTCAGCTCTTCTATGAGACTCAGCAGTGCCTAGAATTACCATTAGTATTAAGGTTTTCATAAATAGTTTCCCAGAAATTAGACTTTTTCCCCCCCCATTTCTCAAACAATACAACATTTTACTCTTCCAGATGGCAAAAGTTCTTCCAGTTCATTAATTTGCTTATGCATAAACTGAAGGATTAATGAGTGGATTGAAACATCTGTTTGGTACAAGCACAGAAATTTAAGTTTTCAGAGAGCAGGCATTTGCAATGAACATTAAGTTGATTACAAGAATTCTAAAAGTTGTCTGGAAAAAAAAAAAACCAAAACAAACCAGGCTTAAGCTCCAGAGGGTTTGTTTTCTAGATGCTCATTTTTGGGGCAATATTAATGAAACCTCCACAAAGTAGTCTCTACTTCTGTTCCCTCCTCCTTGTCTTCCCCAGAAGTTACTAAAATTCATGTTCCTTAAAGAACCATTTTCAGATTTTTCTTATGCATAGGAACCAAAGGAATAGTTTTCTGCATTGATAAAAACCAGGGAATACTTGCTGTGCACTGACCACAGGTTACCAAAAGGAGAGAAAGACAAGTCTGCGATTCTTACTGCTCTGTCTGTATTTAGAAACATTTCAGAGTATTCCCACAGTAAGTGATGAGTAATTCCACTTTTAGTTCTTACTGCTGGATTTAGGTAGAGCAAAGGTGAGAGATGAGGGGAAACTACAGGAGGAGTACCTTGCTTCAAGACTCCACGCCACCACAATTCTTAAAAGCAGCCTTGGCACATACCGTATATTCTTTTTGTCCAATAAGAACTTCATTGTCTTCGTCTTTCTGCACTGCTTCTTCTCGTGACATATTTTGCTGTTCTTCCATCTCATCACCATCATCTTCAATCACATCTTCTAAGCTTCTGTCCCACAGGATGGTAGCTCTTTTCCTTGGGATTGGCATTTTAGTGTAACTAAGTAGTGATGATTCACTTGCTGATTTCTGGCCAAATGACTGTTCTTGGGGAAGAGCACACGTGTCCACAACTAAAACCTACGCAGAAAATAAACACAATTCATCAGTAATTTTTAAACCTCTACTGGCAATTCCAGAAATACCTGCTGCACTTTTCTATAGGTCTCCTGACCACAGTACTCCCCCAGCCCACCCACTTTTCAGTCACTATTTAGACCAGTTTTCAGCTAAAGTACAAAGGAATCGCTTTATAGTCTAACCTTTCTTTTGATCCCAGGAACACCAAGTTTCACTAGCTTGATAACCTAGAAGAGGGTTGCCACCTCCAGCACCAACAGATTCACTATTTCCTATACTCTGAGTTTCTAGTTGCATTACACAAATATCATCCTACAAATTCTATTTCTTGTATTACCCTTACAGTCTGCTCCTTTAGCGTTGTACTTAACCTGCTTAGATGAGTCCACAATCCAAAGACCTGGACCTATTGTCTTTTGAAGTTATCTAACTGTTAACAGAAGTTTTCCATGGCTTCCAGGAAGTCCACAGCACTGATCCCCAATACTTAGATCTTCTGACTTCACCTGTACTTCAATGCGCTTACTTCTACTCCTTCTACTTAACCTCCACAGTCCAACTGCAGCCTCTGTGGACAGAGGCAACCTTTCAAACACTCTTTGGTACTCAGCATATTTTATCAATATTTCAGGTAAGCAATATTCTAAATTAAGATATAGTATATGGGGTAGCTATAATTGCTCCTAAGCAAGAGCACATTTTCAGTACAGAAGATAAATCTACTCAGACCTCAGAGAACTTCTTTCAAAGATAGCAAGTGCCTGCTAGGCTGGACATTTCATAAGAATTACTGATTTTCGCTAGGAGAATTGTAGGGATGGGAGCATCAAAATGAAAAAAATTCAAAAATAAAAAAAGTGTCTGAAAATATTTTTAAAAGTGTTTAAGGAAATGAAATCTGACTAGGAGTACTTAGAAAATAAGATTGAGATGAGACAGAAAAATCCAATAACTAAATTCCCATTCTCAGAAGTGAGAAAACCTGCTCTTTAAATGCAAATCATAAGTACTGATTAACAAGATAAATTACAACACACTTACTTTTTGTGCAATGGCTGAGAACTTTAGTACATTGAGTGTTTCATCATATGCTGAAGCACACTGGCTGATGTTTACTATCATGTATACCTTTCCTTTGCCACTGAAGTATCCTTGAAGGAAATGAGTTAACTTACTTTCCCGAAAGGGTATGTGCTGCTGCAACCTTTAGAGACAAAAGAACAGATGACCAGAAGTTTAATAATTTCAAGTCAGTGGAAGAGCTATGCAGACAGAACACTTAAAAATACTTTTAAAAGCAGTAGTTTTTAAATCAATTAAAATTGTTTTGTACTAGATACAGCTAATTGTAAAAAGGTTGCATTGCTGTTGTGACAACCATTATTTCAAACATGCTAAAGCAGCAGTCACAATACAACCAATGGGAGCACAAACCAAAAGCATGTTCAACATTGAGCCTAGGGTAGGCCACATAGCCTCATGCTACATCAAACTATATCCCACCTATCTCTTTTCCACACTCATATAAAGCATATCTAGTTTTAGGTAGGCAGCATCTAACATTGTGAGAGAGATCTCTCTCACTCGAGTATCCTGCCTCTGAGATTAGACTACAGCAAGTACCTATAGAAGAAAATGAGTGTGCACCAAACACAGGAAGAATTTTCAGAACTTTTTCCCTAATCCCCCAGCACTGTAGCATTTCCTGAATCAGAAGTTTTACCATTAAATTCAACAGCTAGTGATGTAGTTTTAATGCATATAGAAAACATTACGAGAATTCCTACAACACACAATTGCCACTTAATATGTTGCCTGCATTATGGACAACACAGATATTCAGTTATTTGAACAGCGCTACAGAACTCAGCAAGATAGTGACACTCCTGCCATAATATATAACATATATACGCACACAGCTCATAAGCAGCTTTGCTGCAGGACTGATAAACAAGAATCATTTTGAGAAAGTTACTGCTTCCTATTCAATTTGCAAGAGCCATCTATTAACACTAAGAGATCATGCTTCAGAACATTTCTTCTACATGTTAAAATCCTAACTTATTTAGATCAGAAAAATACATTCTGAACACATTAACAGCCCTTTAAACAGCTGCTAGGATTAATGCATCCTTCTGATCTGAAAAAGGAACAGGAAGATAAGACAGATAGTAAATTAACAAAACATAGGGTTAATCAGAACCACACACTACACACTGGCAAAGGTTTTTCATATTAAGGTGTGATAGACTTCGAATAGGCTGTTGGGAAGCGTGTTATAGGGTAAGTATATTTGGCAAAGCACATCCAGGCATATCAATCAGACTGAGAGTTCATTTAACTTCTGAGACAGAAATAGATCTTCAAATGAGAACCTGTGGAGAAAGCAGTTACTGGACAGTTACATCCAGCTGTGACTATATATTGTACTGTTTCAGACAGTTAACCTTGTGCATTATTTTACTCTTATTTAGATCCTTGAGCTAGGGCATAAATAATGGGAAGGCTTTATTTTGTATGCATGTGGTTAGCTAGATCAGAAAGTGTGTTAAAGTTATCAAGATTTAGAATAAAACAGAAATTTTGTCAAAGGGTATACAGTTATAATAGCACAGCAACATTCTGCTGATGAAAAGTGTTACGCTACAAGTACATAGAAAATAGAGTTAGTTCAGAGGAGCAATAAAAGCAATACAAATTTGACTGTTACGGTAACACTAGTGAGAAGTCTGTTTAAAACGTTAGAGTAAGCTTGATAAGCAAGGCTCAGAAGAAGAAAGTAGCACATTTAAAGGATGTCAGATCAGTTTGGTAGAACAAGGCTTCCAAGTATAGACTTGTGAAGTATACATCTTTGCTTCCAAAAACTTGCCGTTTTGTATATTTTAAATGGCTTTTAAACTTTGTAAGCAATACATAAAAACCACAACCCGTTTACAATTCATAAGACTTACTTTGCCTGTTGACAGTTCCTGAGTGCATTAATACACTTGCCTAGAGTCAGAAGAGAGGTGTTTATATTTCCACTCTCTTTCAATCGATCACCTTCATTGCGGGTCTTGGTACATCTTTCTGACCCAGCAAGATCACACATGGACAATCTGAAAACAGATGAGGAAAACTTGTTTTCTTTACCTTAGAACATGCACAGATTATTCATGATTGCTTAGAGGATTTGCATAATCACTTGAGTCCTTTTCAGTAGTGCTTCCCCAGTTGAGCTTCACACTACTTCCTGACAAACCCTTTCCAAACATGCCTCCCATTCCCCCTCTCCAACCCTCAGCTTCTTCCTTCTGAGGGCTTCTCCAAGTTCAAGAGTATAGCAGGCTAGCAGAACCTTGTGCTGACCAAAGGGGACAAGATATAGAATAGCACTGCAACCTGGTAGCTTGAGCTAGAGGGCTAAGTACTGTATAAGCATAGGAAGTAAGGAAGCCACCCTACATGCAGAAGGCTGTAATCAGGGAGCACTGGGTGTATAGTACAGCATCAGTAGACCAACATGGAAGATAACTGACAAAAGAACAGAAGGACTCTGCCCTTAACTTACTCATTGACTTGAGTCACTCGTGGTATTCCCGAATCTTCAATTTTTAGTATCTTAACTGTGAATATGCTGTGACTAAAAGGAGAAATTTAAATCAGCAGAGAAGATAAAGTAGACCAATACTTTCAAAATATTTATAGCCTCCACAATATCTGTTAAAACACTGTTGAATCTGTCAATATATCTGAACATATATGCTATCAGATACTTATTTAGGTAGAATAAAGCGAAATACATATATCTCTAAATTTTGTAAGAAGCAAAGTGCTTTTGCTTGAAGGAGAGTATTTAATAAAACACTGTTAGCTTTTCTACATATTCATCTTACTGAAGGATTAATCATTTTGGCTTAAACCATTGGGTCACATACGGCTAAAGGTTGACAAGACTGAAACCTAGATGTCAAGACGTTGTTGAAGCATCTTGCCCTCCTAAAAGCCCAATAGGTTCAATTCATATTTTAGTTTCTTCCTCCTCCCACACAGTATTCTATACCTATTATTCAAAATGTTTCTCACCTTCTGCTGGAGCAAGTATTTAGTTTCGTGCTTGCAATACTTTGATGTTTCAACCCCAGTTTTAGAAGTTTAAAAGCTTCTTTAGAATCAGAAATCTGAACCCACTGCAGATCTTTAGGAAAAAGAAAGATGGTAATCTTGTAAGTATCATTACCAAAAAAAAAAAAAAGAAGGGTTTATGGATGCATACCAAGAATAATATATTTACTCAACAACTACAAATATTTTACTAAGCCTGTTTCAGACAAAAATTATGAAGACAAATAAGATTCCTCCTTCCATAAAAAAACAAGGATAAGTATAAACACATCATTTTATCCTATTAGCACACTAAAATGTGTTCCATCCAAAATTGAGCAACTTCAGCCTGAGCACTGAAAAGACAAAAGGTGGGTGTGTTCCATACTCCTATTAGACCCTCTGTTCATATTCACTGAGGGCAGAAATCTACCTGGACATCATCTCTGTTTTAGTGTGCGATTGGGTTTTGTTTGGTGGTTTGGGGTTTGCTTTGCTGGTGGTGGTTTTTTTTGAGGGTTTGGTTGTTCTTTTGGTGTTTTTTTTTCCTGAGGGAGGTGGGGGGTAAGTCATCTAGATATCTTTTGGGGTATTCAACTAAAAAAGATCAGGGCAAAAATTGTGTCTGTATTATGAAGACTGTCATCTTGTTACATGCTAGAGTAAATACCTACAACCCTAGTAACAGAACTTTTAACATGAACAAGGCCCATGTTAAAATACAGGTCACCAAATTTGTACTAGCAAAAGTATCAGCTATGGCCAATAAAAAGTAAAAAATTGACTGGTTTTCCTCAACATCAGGAAGAACCTTATATTTCTAAACTCTAAGAAAGCAAAATATTATGCTGAAGCACAGCTCAAAGCAGACTATTTCCTACTTGACACATTTTCTAGTTTTTGAAGAAATGAAGGAGTTTAGTTTATTGTACAATTCAAGTTTTTGAATCTATAGCTTGGCATATGAAAGATAAAAGCATCAGGTCAAACAACTACAAAAAAAGCTCTAATTTAAAATTTGTGTCTTGAGGTTTTTCAAAACCCATTATTTTTTCCATGACCAAAACCAAACATTAAACTGTTAATTTAAGTTCTGTTGACTCCCCATCCTAACCTAGAACCAACTGCATCATAGGTTTGCTAAAACTCTATTACTGTAAAATGTAATCTGTATTCAGACTGAACTTTCTGCAGTATTCTCTGAAGAACATTTCTCTATGCAATAGACTGGGAAAAAACCCACTGCAAACTGTAGTTATAATTGGTTCACAGATCCTTAAGAACATCTGGAGACTTTTCTTAAGAAAACTGAAAACGCCAAACCACTAACAACTCTGACAATTGTTTTCAGTATTTCTTCCATTTCAAAGAAATATCATCATAGTGGAATGCATGCAAGATTTAATTTAAGAGTCAAGAATAAAGAAAGAAAAACCAAAACACTATTAGAAGTACAGATACTTCAAGATATGTAGATCATTGCCATTCATACTCAAAGTAGACATTTTTAATGACACAGTGAATGCAGCTGTTTCCTAATCTAGAAAAAAAACATTATTAAAGGAAGACTAGCTTTTCCAATTATATGTTCGGCAATTTGCAATCTAATCACCTTTTACATAAGAACATCCCTTGACGTCTTGAGCAAGGCGTAGTGTTTTTCGTTTCTTGTCACTTGCCATTGGACTCAGTAGATCATAAAAACATTCGTTGTAAATCTCAAAAAATGAAACCCAAACAGAAAACATCATGTAATTTTTCACAGTTGTGCTAGATTGTTCCAAGTCTTTTAACAGGTCTTCCAAATCTGCTGAGTACAAAATATTACAAGTTATTATAGACCTAGGAAAGTGAATTTCATTTACAAAAAAAAAAAGAGAAAAATTTTATTACTGCAGCCTTCTAAAGAAACCACTCCAGATAGAAACCTATCAAAGTGTATGTGGTAGTAACATGCTTAACTTACATATTTGCAAGATACCTACTCTACCACTCCATTTTCCACTTAAAGTCTATCAAACAAGTACAGCTTGTTTAGGGTTAAGTCTCTTCAATATTGTTTGAAGACGGAATTAAACTGACAAGTACACCTCATTCTCACTTTTTGAAGGATACACAGTATTTAGGTGGTTTTTAGATAAATCTAATTCTAGCATTTAGTTGCATAAAGATACTTTAAAAGCCTGTTGACCCATACCATAAGTGGTGCTACTTTTACCTCATTTAATGTCTGTTGTGCTATTCTTCCAACAATTTTATCCTTGTTTTTTTCAGCCCAGATAACTTTTCATTATCCAATGCACAGGTATATAAAAATGCCAAGTAGTCATTTTATTATTAACATAGGCAAGAAGTCAGTTATTGAACTTCAGAAAGCTTCTTTGCCAGGTTTAATTACAATTCTTCAATAAAAAAAACTTACCATTAGAATCAACTGCTGCTTTGGTGTTAGTGCTATTCTGATGGTCTACCTACAAAAGAGAACAGGTGCTTTAAGATATATTGTTGACAGTATGCCACCAGTACACCACAGGTTACTCACGTAACAACTTTATTGTCCTACTAAATAGCAATACAGCATAGCTGCAATACGCCAGTGCAAAGATCCCAGTTACACAGCATGCCTAGTTCAATACACCTGTACACTCCTGTTGAAAGCGTTGTTCTTACTCCCTATTCCTGATACTTCCCTCACATCAGGGCCTACCATAGCAGATAGCATTTCAGATTGCTGAACCAGAAACTAGCCACTGAAAAAAAAAAAGAAGTGGGATCCCACACAGAAACACAAGGACTTCTTAACAGGATGATTTGTAGGTGTCTGTTTGCAGTTCACACATTACTCTTAGTCTGGTGAATCTACAGAGCCCTGACGTTTTTTATTATTGATATTTTCCTAATTCAGAGTTCCATAATTTACAGCTTACTAGGTCAACCCGTAGAAGCAGAGGCAAGTGTAGAACACTCATTCACTTCAGAAATAGCAACTATTTCTGAAGTAGAATTGCAAAAATAAAAAAGGGCAGAAAAATATCACTTCCTCCAAGCTCAAGATGGGTGCATTCCTCCGAGTTGAAAAAAAAAAAAAATCAAGTAGAGGACACAGCATGGATGAACAAGGAGTTTCTGGGAAAACCAAGTGGAAGAAGAGTATGTGGAAAAGGGGACTGGTCTCTTGGAAGGAACATTGTCAGGGTATGAAGGGATGCAACAAGGAAGGCCAAGGCCCTCTTGAAATTAATTCCAGCAAATGAAATAAAAGAGGAGGACTTCTTCAAATACATCAATGGTAAAAGGAAGACAAGAAAACATGGGCCCACTGCTGAATGAGGTGGGAGCCCTGGTGACAGAGGATACAGAAAAGGCAGCATTACTAAATGTCTTCTTTGCTTCAGTCTTCACTACTAAGACAAACCCTAAGGAATCCCAGACCCTGGAAGTAAGCAAGAAAACCTGGAGGGAGGAAGACTCTCCACTGGTCAATGATGACTGGGTTAAAAAACACTTGGACAAACTGAACATGCACAAAATCCATTCACCCTGATGGGCTGCACCCATGTGTGCTGAGGGAGCTGGCTGATGTTGTTGCTTTACCACTCTCCACCATTTTTGAAAGATCATGGAGAATGAGAGGTTCCTGAGGGCTGGAGGAAAGCCAGTGTCACTCCAGTCTTCAAAAAGGGAAACTCTGAAAGTTACAGACCAGTCAGCCTCACCTTATGAGGTGTGGGTGTCAAGTAGAAGGGGACAGTTTCTTTTCAGTGGTGCCCTGTGATAGGATGAGGTGCAAGGGTCACAAACTAGAAAAAAAAGCTTCTTTCCTATGAGTGTGGCAGAGCACTGGAACAAGCTGCCCAGAGAGGTTGTCTCCTCCTCTGGAGACATTCAAAACCCAACTGGATATGTTCAAGTATGGCCTGCCCTAGATGATTGTGCTCTGGCAGGAGGGTTGGACTTTATCTCCAGAGGTGCCTTCAACCCCTACCGTTCTATGATTCTATGATTTGTTATACAGACTGTAGAAGCCTTGTACAGTTGAAATAAAGTCTAGGTTTTAGAACACGGAAAATGTTCTTCTGCTGAGCTCTGTAAAAAAGTACAATAAATCCTTACAGCTAGAACTTAAGAGGCTCACATGTATACACTGTGTTCCCACTCTTAGTTTTGCTTGGATAGGCTTTTTGCACAGACCTGCAAAGTGCAGCTCATCTACAAAATCCAGTATGCTTAAGAGAAGAAACATGGATTAAAAAAGTTGGGTTTCGGTCAGTTTGGTTTTTTTGAAGTTCGAGAGTGTATTACAGGTAAAGCTGAAATTCCATAAAGTGATTCCTGGTATGGTTAAATATTTTATGTAATCAAAAGCTTTAGGTTTAAGCTTTATACACACAGAACACCCACCTGAGCTCGTCCCTGCTAAAAGTAAATGCAAACTTTGCCAAATTTATAAAGCTGAAGCATTTTTCTTATAACCAGTTTTAGAAACTAGAGGGGATGTACACATGCATTCAAACACATCTAAGTGACAGGGTTTTAAGGATTAACATATGCCTGTGCTTTTGAAGTGACATTTTGAAGAATTTTGCTGCCACCTGCCTTCCACACTGGAGAAGTCCAGTTAATTAAATCCTGGATTTAAAAAAAAAAAAGAGGTAACATATCCCATCCAAAACAACAAGAATAACCATTTATAAACATGGAGATGCTTAATTATTCCCCTTAAAAACAACTGTTTCTGGCTTCAATTCCTAACATAAGTTCATGTTTTTAATATTTTGTTTCAGCATTAAACACACCAAATAAAAAGGCATGCTTATACAAAATACAAATCCCCCATAACTTTAATCGGGCTTTAGAATTCCAGGCAACTCATAGAAGTTTATTCCTGGACTGCTCCACAGTGATTTGTTTAAGAATCAAGTCCAGCAGAAGCTTTATTTTTGTTCAAACCTTTAGAACTGCAGAATTGCCTAGATTGGAAGAGACCTATAGGATTGTGTCCAATCATTAACCTAACATTGACAGGTCCTTGACTAAGCCATATCCCTGAGCACTATGTCTACACATCCAACACCTTTACAGCTCTGCTGGTTCAAAAAAAATAAATTATCTTCCTTTAGGGATATTTGCCAACATGGAAGATGAGACCAACCTCAAAATCATTATTTTGTTTCACATATCCTGAAAGACAGTGAACTGTTTCAAGGAGCAGACCTACTAGCACTCCTATAAAAGGAGAGTCTATTTTCATTCAGTCCTTATTAAGCACCAGAAACCACAGAGGATGCTATAAGGTGCCCAAGCTACAGGAGAAAAAAAGGCTTAGGGTTTACACACTATCAGGTATTCAGCTATAAGAAAAATCCACAGGGGAAGCTCTGTTGCTCACTTTACTGCTAATCTGAATAGCTAGCTGGCAGCAAATAGACACATCCATGCTTAAATACAGGTAGTCTTCCAACTGAAAAATGAAGATGGTAGCAATAAGCTATCTAAAGATAAGCATACTCAACAGTATAGAAACAAGTGCTCCTCTACCTCCTTTGTTAGGCGAAGTATTGAATTTTTAATAGCAGTTTCATCTCTCACTTGCTCTTTAGTCAGTTTTATATAATCTCTGCACCGGTGGGGTTTGAGATCCATTGCTGTGTACAGCTTTCCTTGAATACTTTTAAACAACATATCCATAGTCCTTGGAAGAATACCAACATCATCTTCTGTCCCTGAAAGCAACATACAAAAGACAGACCCTAATTATTACTGTGAACAAGGTATGCAGATCAATGAAGACACGAAGAAAAGCAACTCAATCTCAAGGCATATATAAGAGCTACATCTTCTAAGTCAGAAGCTGTAATATCTGGTTCGCACTCAAACACCAAACTTGTAACCAAATAACATTTTGAGTTAACACATTGAGCAGAATACCCCAGCAATTTGTTGTATTATAATTGTTTCTCCTCATCTCCTCTAGGAGCTTGTTTATTGTAACATCACTTGTAATTCAACTTAACATGAACAAAGCAACAGACACTGGCAAACTGTGACCAGTCCTAAAGAACTGCCTCATCCTGCACTTAAGTTCTTTGCCAGTGACTTAATACAGGGTCTCCTGTAATGCTGAAGCAACAAGAACAGAAATCACGGCACTGAGAGGGCAATATTCTGCCCTGGTCTTAATACAAGTTGATAGTTTAGTCCAAAATACATAATACCATGAAAAAGTCTCCAGTCTAAAAAGATGTGAATGAAAAATTCTTTATAAAACCACACCACACAATATACCCCAAACTAGTCAAGCACAAGGAACTCTACACTAGGAATTTTGGGGTCTTTGTTATTTACTTATTTATTAGGACTGCAAAGAACATCCCATTACTGCCCCAGATTACCAATAACTGAAAGTACTGGCAGTGGCCTTTAGTTACAATCCACCAAAAAAGATCACTTAGACAATGGTCACCTCAAATTTCATATGGCACAGAAGTCATTGTCCTACTACTTCCATATAGAAAATAAGCAGTATGGCTTTTCAGTATGCTATTTCATTATAGAGGAAGTTATTTCAATGTGAATCACACCACATTGTTAAAATGCTTTGAAAAAAATCAATTAAAGAATGACAACTACTGACTAGAAAGGATATTGAACTTTTACAGGAATAGTGCAGCAGGAGACAAGGTCTCCTAGGATATTATTAATAATCTCACAAACTCAAGACAAGAAAGAAATATTTGGAAGTAAACAAGCACGTTTCAAAACATTTCTTCTCTGTCTATAATAATAAAAGAAAGAAACACTGTTCCTTAGTTGATGACAGCGCATCTAAGATAGATATAACCTTTATAATAATAATTGGTCAAAACCCCAACCCAAACCACTAGCCTGGTGTAGAGTGACTAATACACTTTTGACATCATGAAATGTAGAAGTATATTTGTAATTCTCCCTCCTCCCTGACATTCTAGATACTCAATGGAAAAAAAAGCAAAGTCACACACAACTGAAATTACTGCAGCCTTAAAGTAATATCACTGTGTTTATGTAAACTCTGGCAGATAATGACACTTATGGAAGCAGACTTTCAAAGGCTATTAATATTTCAGAAGCCAGCATACAAGGCCTACAGTTTAAAGGAAAAAAAAGTTATAATAATTCTCCCAGAAGTAACTGTCACTTTAAAAAAAAAAGAAAGTTCATTAAAGGAAAAATCATTTCTACTTATACCTTGGAAAGTGTAGGTTTTTCCAGCGTTTGTAACACCATACGTAAAAATAAGGCGATTATATCCATCTAAGAAATCTTGCACTGGTTGCTTCATGGTACCTTCAAAGAATTCTTCTTGAGTTGTTTCTGGTCCAAACACCTGAGAAAAACACCAAGAAACATCTTCAGGTTTAAGCAGTAATCAGAAGCTTTTAAACAGATAGCATTTAGAAGATTCTTATAATCTTAAAAACTATTGACAATCTAAAAACAAAATCTAGTTTGCTTGGTATTAGACTATGCAAGTTGAACAACTTCTTCCAGGAATAATTATAGAAGTTTTGAAGACAATTAATTTACTCGTGAAAAAGTGAACTTCTGTATCATCTGTCCAGCAGCTTTTTCACTTAGTCGACTCAAAGAGGTTTTGGGGGGCTTCAGCATGATGCTTGTTGAGTCTTCAAGTGAAATGAAGTCCTGTTAAAAAGAAGCACAAGTAATGCAGGCATTGAGAGTATAAAGGAGCTCTGCCTACGGGGGGGGGGGGGGGGGGGGACAAAAAAAAACCAAAACAAACCACACACCCCCGCACTGGGGGTTTTTAAACAAAACCACACCTCGCCAAACTTTTTCTCTTCCCCCGCTGTACAACGCCTACAAGCGCGCAA